>JAQGBY010001167.1:0-31939 GCA_034698785.1 Mycogona germanica
CCACATCAAAAGCATGACGTCGTCGATTTCACGAGACAACCAAGCAAACCAGATAACAGTTCCAACCGAGCAAACCAAATAACAGTTCCAACCAAGCAAACCAGATAACAGTTCCAACAAAACACACCATACCACATACTATTTCCGGAATCATATTTTTAAATTTATTAATATTAGATATTTTAAAAATGATTCTTTTTCAATTTCATCACAATTTTATCACAATTGTCAAACGATTGAAAATCCAACTTTTTAAATACTTCACATTTAACGTTTGCGTTTATCGTATGTTATCGTGTAAACGTAAAATAGCCGGTTAATTAAAACAATTAATTGTTTATTTCATTGGTGGTTACTGTAAACCCAGGCAAAGCCGGGCAACATTCTTGTTTGCTATAATTTCGTTTCGACTTAATTCCGGTGCGAATTTCTCGTGACCGGATATAGCAGAAATATTTATATTTTTGTAAAGCAATTATTTTCTAACCAAGTTCATCTTTTGACGCGCATACATTATAGCCGGAAGTAACAGAATTTATTTTTAAAGAATTACAATATCTGAAACGCAGGATTTCGTGACCTGGTTTCGTGACGGATTTCGTGACGGCTGAAACTGTCTCCGACTCTGCAGGACAGGACAGGCGACCGGATGACCACCGGATCACCGGATGGCACAGTTTGACCAGTGGGCACGGGAAAAGTAGCGAGAAGACGGTTTGATATTTGGGCAAGGAGTTTGTGACCGCGGCGAGTTTAACTACAAACGAAATTCCACGCTCGCCGACAATATATTAATACAAGTAGGCCGCCGATAAAAAATGAGTAAGGAAATTCTTCGAGTTCTTCTGGTACGTGTTTGCGCGTTCAGTTAGCGCTCTCCGAGGAATCAAACTTGAAATGTTGAACGAGACCTTCCCTTCGCTCCGAGCGTGTAGACGCAGTTGCAGCAGCACAACTGCAGTGGCCTACTATATCATATCTTTCGTATGCTCTCTCGCCATTTCACTTTTAATAATTGTCATGTATGCAGTACTTTTAGACAGTTCATCTTAGTCAGCTTCCGAGTAGGGAAAGCCGTTGCCAAGATCTGCACTCGTAAAATTGCTGACGCAGCTGAAGGCCCTGTCACACTGGTCACCTCTTCACTATGCTTCAGCGATCTAAATTGTCATTGACATTTTGGGAAAGCGGGTTTTCCAGATCGCAGGCGTTATTACAATTACAAATTTTATCCCGCAAACAGCCCCCAAGAGAGGGCCTATGGTGGAGGTCGAAAGACCAGTTGGGGACAGAAATGGATTTAGTTTAAAAGGCTCTGGATTTGAAGCTCTGTCAGGTCATTCCACTGTCTACACACTCTAGGGAAATAGGAGTTAAACTATGACGCGGATGTACATTGAAGCTCGTTCGCCATTCTAGTGTGGCCCCTTCTTCTACTACTTGAGGAGGTACACCAGAGACTCTGCCCAAAAACTCTTCCTATGGAGACGACATGGTGATTTTGTCCAGTCTAGGCTAAAGATCTAGATCGGGATCTCTAAAGGGAACCTAATTAATATCGTATAGGCACAACAATAAAAATTTCTCTTACTCGAAAAATCCCGGAGGCCTCGACCGGGAGTTGAACCCGCGATCACTGGACTATTAATCCGGTGCGCGCCAACAGCTACAACACCACAACGCACTTTCACGTACTTTATCTTAGTTACTATGACGTCATACCTTTCGCATGACATTTGTTAAATTACATATTCGATTGTTTGACTTTTGAACTGAAATGAATTCCGAAACCAAAGACAAATTTCGTACCCCTAACTATAACTAAAATATTTCTTAAAGTTAGCACTGTCACTCTGTACATGATTCGATAGCTCACCAACTGCTTAACGCAGCGCCATGAAATTTACACTGAATGTAGTGTCGCAAATTCTAAGGTCATTGCAACTTATCTCAGGTCCTCATGGCGTTACGTTCTGTAGATATATTCTGTAATTTTAATAAACTTAAATTAAGCTATAATATATCATGGATCACAATTTCTCAGTTTTATCTCGGTCCTTTGATCTGTTATTTTATTATTCGTTCTTAAGTTTCTGTTGGAATTCTTCAATTTTCGAGTGATGGCTGTTGCAGGCAGCACCTGGAAATAACCATAGACTAAAAAAAAACATGTAAAGAACCAATAAGGGACAGAAACCGTATGAACCTGTAGGTGTAGTTTCGAAATCTTAATTTTAAATTCTAATATTTGGGGTTATGACGGAGGTAAAGGGTGATGTATCGTCAGCTCATCGTTGAGTTCCCACGTTTTCTGTTCCGTATTTGTCCTCCAATGTGGTCAAACAATTCTTTCGATTCGGTGGTTGACCAGCTCGATCAACGCAAGAGGCGGCTGGATGATCAGGGTGCGGTTAATCCGGCGATCCCCCGCCTCCCCAATGAGTTGACAAGGGCGCCGGATACGTTGCCGCTCCATTTCCCACATCCATACAAACCGGTCGACCATCACCACTCCTCCTCCTTCTCCTGCTCCTGGATCCACACAGCTCACGTTTTCTTCATATTTTTTCCTCTCCTTTGTTGGGGCGTCGCTGCTGCACTCTTCCCAACTGGCGACGCCGACGCCACCACCACCACCACCGATCGAAGGCGAAGATCGATCGATGGCTACAGTGTGCTCTCTGGAGCGCGAACGTTCAAAGTGAAAAGCGCTCTCGGGAGTGGTGGTGGTGGTGGTGGTGGCTCCTCCCACGCACACACCGACACCGCCACCCCCGTCTACCGGCAAACACTGGAAAAATAAAGGTGGGCGCGGACTCTCACTCTTTCGTGGAGCGGCGGCCATCAGGGCGACACCTGGTGGCCGATTGATACGCCCGATCGGAAATAAACCACCGATCCAATCATAACATTGCTCGAGCTGCGCCGCCCCGAATCGATTCCACATTCGACTGAATTGTGCGCAAAAATAAATTGAAATCGCATTTGCGAGATTGATCGGAGAGCTGACTTGTGGTGCGATCACGGGTTCAACTCCCGGCCGAGAGAAATTCCTAAACGCGTCCTCTTTCATGGAGAATGCGAGTATCGAGCAGGTCTGCTGACGTCACTGGCACGGACGAGACACTCACTGATGTCACACCTATGGCGATGAGAAGAGATCGGATGTGACAGGTGCTGACCTCTGGCTCCGGGCGAGTTCCTTTGATTGAATACTGTAGCTCCGTTTGAGATCCTCACCAGGTGGGTGACCTCATAGGTGAAATTAAGATAACTCAAAAAAGGTCTCAAAAAAGAGACCAATATTGGGCTTTGGGCTCCTGTATTCTGAAGGGGGATTGTAATGTGAAAATTGGGGAAATTGTGAGACAGGCTCCTACTAGGTGTAGAAGAGCGGGACATATTAAAATGGTTCAGGAGCTGCATTGTAGAGGTGACTCGTACTTCAACTCCTATTTCCCTAGAGTGTGTCGACAGTGGAATAGCCTAAATGAGTCTCAAGTCAAGAGCCTGTTAGGATAGGACAACCACATCTTTGTCCTTAACTGGTCATTTGACCCCCGCCATAGACCACATCCGGGGCTGCCTGTGGGTACATATTGTAATTGAAATTGAGTGTGCTGCTTGGCAATCACGTATTGCATCGGTCAGATTGGGTTTCGTGTTCTTCAGTGTTTACCGAGGATGGGATCATCAAAGACAGCAACTATCCGGACTAGCCCTAAAGGCGCACGTGTCCTGAGCGGAGCATCGCCCTTCTCATCTTTTCTTCTCTCATCTCCGGCGATGAAAAGTGATGCTGCCGCTGCGAAGTCGGAGCAGGAGGCGGAGCAGGAGCAGGAGGAGGCGGCGGTGGCGGCTGCAGCAACGACGCAGCACGCTCGTTAGCCAAATGGGGCCGCAGTTAGAGAGAGCGCGAGACGTAGACGGGGCGGCGCCGATTAACCAGTTCATCTTGGCCGGGGGACGCCGACGCCAACCACTACAATACGGGACCGAGACTACGTGTGTGTGTGTGGTGGCCTTGTTAGTTAAGAGAAAAATCAATAGACTCTGGCAGTTGGTTGTGGCCGTTCCCGCCTACTTGTGCGTGTCTAGGAGTGGCGTTGGCATTTCACTGGAGGCGAGTCGGCGGCACTGCTGGAACAGAGTTAGGAAGGCGCGTAGGAGCGTAGGTCGCGTTGGACAATCGGATCGGACGAACAGAAAGCTCAAAAACTTATGTCCAATATTTTGATCGTTCAACGTAGAACCAATTATTAGAATGTCAATTGCGATGTTTATCAGTGGCCGGATGTGCTGCAGCGACAGTCGCTCGGCTGTTTGATGAGCAGCGTCACAATATCCGTCACGCCGCGCACGTGCTCCCATTGTGCGGACGGAGCGCTACCTGGATCGCGCGTGCGCAGCTTATCTGGCACGTGATCGGCGTGCACGTGCAGCACCGACGGCTCGCTGCTATCAATATACAATGACATTTCAAATGCAGTCTGACCCGTTGCATTGTGTGATTGCCTCTCAACTCGGGGGCAGTAACGATACATACTCGCCCGCCACCAGAGGGCAGCACCTGCCAGATCCAATTTCCCTCACTCCGAAACGTCGGTTCTAGACCTCTTTTCCTCCTCGCTATTAAGTCTGACATGTGACTCTCACCCGTACCAGTGACGTCAGCACCTTATCACAATCTTATTCCCAATGAAAAATCCGCGTTTTGGAACTTCTCTCGGACGAAACATTCTAGAGGTATCGGTTGGGAATCGAGCCTGCGATCACGGCACTATTTCCTGTCCTAGTAAATAAATAAATACAATTCTGATTAACAGTAAATCGACAGGTGGTTGTTCGAGTAAAAATAGTTAAAACCATAAAACGGAAATTCGCAAACTGGGTGCGCATTTTGGCCTTTCTCAAAATCAAAATCAACTTCGGAGCAACTTCTGAGAAAATCAAGTTCTCAACTGAGGATTTCTGAAAACCTTATTTTCGTCATCACCAAGTTGATGTGCAGATGACGTAATTTGATGTTGAGAATCAAATTTGAAAGACCAAAATGTGGCCCCAGGACGAGTTTATTTCTCTCGTCCGTCTCATAAGGTGTTAGAACAAAAATAATTTTACGCCTAGCTGTGCTAGGGTCTGTCTGAATCGACCGTTTTAATCAGTGCTCCAACTACAAATGTCCAAAACACACACCCACTCTCAGCCCCCGCACAGAGATAATTCAGGAGGAAATGGCTTAGACCGAGTTCCGTGTTTCCTTCCACCCCTTTTCTCCTCCCTCCCTGCACCCTCCCCCACCCACCCCACCCAATGCACGCACAGTCCGATTTGGGGGTGGGAGAAAATAAAACCACTGTGAAGGTCCCCCGGATGAAACTACCTATAACCCACAATGAGCACCAGTAAGCGCGGATTTTTTTACTTCTCCCCTCTTTCCACGGGAATGGATGAACAAATTGTAGAATCCCGTGTGTAGTGGTCGCTTCTTCGCTCACTCACTATCCCCCCCCTAACTCCCCTCACCCATCCCTCCCCAAATCCACCCACAACACGCAGATATCACGGCATTGTATATTAAATGGAAGGGTGGGTGTGTGTGGGTGGACGGGAGAGCGACTCCTTCCACCCACACACAACGGTACTGGTGTTGGCCACCAACGAAATTAAAGGACTAGAAGAAGTTGTTCACTAGGATAATCTTCGGAGAATGAGTGGGTGAGATTCGAGACTTGCCCTTCCCCCCCCCCCAGGTGAGCTCACGAAGAAGGTAGGTTTCATTAATTGCTCACAAGATGGCGATACCATCTCGCGCAAAATCCAGGCACCTATTTCGGAAGCAACTACACTTGTACAGCCAATTGCTGCAT
Source organism: Mycogona germanica (assembly GCA_034698785.1). Lineage (NCBI taxonomy): Eukaryota > Metazoa > Arthropoda > Diplopoda > Chordeumatida > Chordeumatidae > Mycogona > Mycogona germanica. Next base: position 5,871 of record JAQGBY010001167.1, read on the forward strand.
AATTCTAAGTTTTGAAATAGGACTGCGCCAAACTTCACTTCCCCAACTGCACAGTTTAAAAAAAAACTATTCCTGATGCTGTGTCCAGTTTAGTCTCGGACAGTTTCCTTCAACAGGATTGAAGGTTGAAGGGGTGTCCAAGTATGGTTAAGTCAGTGGCCTACTTTTCCTTGGTTCGACCTTTGCTCGAATACTGCAGTTCCATTTGGGATCCTCACCATGTGGGGCTTGTAGGGAAAATTGAAATGGTTCAACTTGGAGCTGCGAGATTTGTTAGCTGTAGATTTGTAAGAAGTGACAGTGTCTTGAACATGCTGTCAAAAGTGGGTTGGGAGACACTGGAACTGGGTAGGAGGAAGATCAGTATAAGGTTGCTGCTCAGAATTCTGAAGGGGCATTGTCATGTTGATATCGGGCAACTCCTCTGGTGAAACATCATCAAATCAGCCAATCACAGAGCTGTGAAATGCAATCAAAACTAGTGAAGTTGCGTCCACAATAGGTAGGGCAGGTGCCTCGAACACCTGAACCCGCGACGTGTAGCGAGCAATACATGAACCCAACGTTTATGGCTGTCGCCTCAACAACACCAACACCACGACCGTTAATCCAGTTTTACACAGACCTAGCACTGTTGACGACTATGATTCCAGTTCTCTACACCTTGTGGCCTCCTTGCTGGGCACGGAGCCAATTTCCAGTCGTTAATGAACGCGTGTATGGGGAGGGGGGCGCTCCGGCAGTCAGATTGGGTGGCTGGTGGTGGCTGGTGGCGGTGGCGGTGGCGGTCATTAATTCAGCGCAGCGACGACGGGGCTCGCTCGTTTACTCCGATGATGAAATGTGCAGACGAAGATCATTTCATCATACAAAGCCCGAGCTCTCGCACGCACACGTACGTCCTCCTCGTTCTCCCACCTTTCCCCCACCCTCAACACCCCCACCTTCACGACCACCGACAGAGAAAAAGTGTGAGAGAGAAGGAAGGGGTGAGGCTGTCCTGGCTGAGAGAGTGAAGGAGCGGTTGAGATAGGAGAAACGAATAAAGCACAACTGGCGAGAGAGAGAGAAAGCGCCAGATGAATCGAATCGCAGCCTGAGCACAAAGGTGTCATTCTCCTCTGGCTCATCCCCACCCCCCTCGCACAACACCCACAACACCCCTCCCCCTTCGATGGGTGGTCAGACGACACACGCTCTGACGTCAGATCGCAACCCTGCTGTCCTGCTGTTGGAAATCGACCGATGTTCCGGATCAGATTTTTACGACCGAACGATATCGACCAATTCTTTTTTAATATTTGTAAAAACTCGATACTAGAGATCTTACGATGGCATCGTTTTATTGTTAAGACTCACTCACACGAACTGAGGAACCTTTATATTGCGAGACAAAAAATCGTTACGATTCCAATGACCCGAAATCGTTTGAACGGGTCAGTTTTTAAAATATTTCATGGATTTATTTTTTGGAAAAATCAATAGACTTAAAACATAAAACATGCGATTGAACGATTAGACATTATTTACGTCACTTTATCATTGATCGATAAACATTAACCGATCATCAATTTAAACCAGTTAAGTATCTCCTGAGAGCCTCCCCTACTCAAATGTTATCTCGCTTACAACCCAATTAAGGGTCATTTTGAGGTTCAACCTATCACAAGGACAGGAAGCAGGCGAGTTACCGCAATCACGGGTTCAATTCCCGGCCGAGAAGCTTCTGGAATTTTTCAGGAAACATGTGTCTCTTGGAAATGAGAGTTACAAAAGCAGGCGTTGACGTCACTGACGTCGCACCTATGGCGAAGAGGAAAAAAGGTCTCGAACCGACGTGAGGTGATCGAATCTGGTTAGGTTAATGCTGTCCCTTGTTTCGAGACAATTAACAATACCGTCTCACAATTATACAGAGTAATTACATTGGATTTTATAATTTGGTTTTCATGGGAATCATTTGAACAATAGAATTTGAGCAAGTAGAAAGGAAACAAAGGGGTTTTTGATAGGGGAGATCGACCCGTTGGATGGAGGAGGTGATTTGAACGGAACATGTACGCATTATCAGAGCACATGCAGATCTGCACTAGTAGTACTGTACTAGTACTGTACACGTACTTCCGCGTTTAATCTGCCGCTCATCTTGACAACGCAGTCGGCGTCACTCGAAAACGCAGCAACGCCGAACGAAGCAAATCTGTTTTGATCCCGACATGTCTGTCTGTCATGCCTGATCCAATCCCAATCCCTCAAACCCCCCCAAACTCCCCTCCGACGCCACCTACACACCCCAACCACCTCCCCTGTACACGTAGTTACATGTGTCCCCCGGAACAGATAAATTGTTGACTGGTGTTTTGAATCCCCCCTCCTCCCCCGTACGCGCATTTGCCAATAACAAATCTTGACGCGTCCTACAGACGTCAGCGAAGATTCCTTCCATATTGGCAGGAAAGATTTGAAAACATTAAAATTAATTGAAATTTCAGATGGTTGTCAAAATTACCTCACCGGTGACTGAATTCAAAAGTTATGTTCCACTAGTGATACAATTTTCTTTCGTATTGCCTCGTGTTGTGCTCGCCGATTTAGTTCCAATGTCTAAACGCCCCCTGCCTGTAACTGCCGTATTTTTCCTGAACGGATCAATGAAATTGCATAAAAATTAACATACCCTTAGTACACCACTACAATTCGCTAGCGACGGAATTTCAGATCTCGATTTTCAATATTACATAATAAAGAAGCGTTACCAAATTTTGGATAATCTCCCTTTCGCTTCAAACTTTAAAAAATGGCGTCTCCACATCAAAAGCATGACGTCGTCGATTTCACGAGACAACCGAGCAAACCAGATAACAGTTCCAACCAAGCACACCAGATAAAAGTTCCAACCAAGCAAACCAGATAACAGTTCCAACCACATACTATTACCTGAATAATATTTCCAATATAAAAATAAAATAATAATATTAAAAAACATAAAATAATCAAAGATATTTTTAAAAAGATTCTTTTTCTATGTAACATTACAATTGTCAATCCTAATTTTTTAATATAAAAATAACATGTCTAGGTACCACTGCATGACGTTATTATAGCATGTGAAAATTCAAGTTACTTCACATTTTACGTTTGCGTTTATCGTGTAAACTTAAAATAGGCGGTAAATTTAAACAATTAATTTTTATTTCATTGATGGTTACTGTAAACCCAGGCAAAGCCGGGAAACCTTCTTGTTTCTTATAAAAGATGCGTCTATTCTAGTTTAGAATTAGGAAATGAATTGTGACATTACATGTTCATTACATGTGTAGTCAGTCATGAGCTGGTGTCCAAGCATGTTGTTGCCGCCCAAATTGGGCGAACCGGTTAATTTTGTGTCTGTGGGTTTACGTTTTCTTGTGTGGGTGAGCGAGGGGTCAACTGGTAGTAGCCAGGCAAATACGGAAACAGCTCCCTGCAGTCGGTTGCCTCGGCCAGGGTTCGCTGACCCCGCCAAACTTCCTCTCGCCAAACCCAACCCACTCGTGTTTCGGTCGTAGGCTCCCCGAGACTGCGTGGGAAGAAGGACACGCAGCAGAAGATGAGGAGGACGAAAAAAGAATGCTCTCTCTCTCTAGAGCATTCTCGCTCGCTCTTTCTTCTTTCAGACATCTCAAGTCAGTCGATCCTTCGAAGGAGCAGCCGCCACACACTACAGAGGACTTGACAAAAATTCAGTAAAAGAAAAAGGTCTACGCGCCAACCAAGCACCCAAACATGTTACAAGTTTCCAGTTCCAATCAATAAAATCAATATCAGATACAGAAATGTAGGCCAATGGGAATGATCGTGATCCCCCAACACAAAAAAGGTGGTGGTGGTGGGGATCATTTTGTTCCGGTTAGACGAAATTAACTCGGGACGTACACGACCTTCACCAATCAGGAAACCAAGCGATACGTGCTGATCAGTCGAGGATTTGAACCCGAGATCACGAAATGACACTAATAAATATCTCCCCAAACTAAGGTGCAATGTACATGTATTTGTAAGAAAATGGGATCTGTACTTAATGTCATTAAAAAATTTCCTGTATGTCCGTCGAGAGCTCACCAACGACGTAAACTGTAAAAAAATCTTATATTTAAGATAAAATTTTCTCTTTTTAGGTTGTGGGAAAAATTAAGATTAATAAATTGTATAAAATGAAATTCTATTATTTTTGAGAAACAATATTGTCTTAAATAAAAATTCTCATATTATTGAGAGTCTCAAAATCAATTCTCTCAATTTAGACAACGCCATCCGTACAACTGAATCACTAACTAATTCTTTTCACTAGTTTTTTGTATCTTACAGTCTTGCCAACTCGGACGTCGTCGTTTTCCCCACTCGTGTCCTGGCATTTGCCCTTTCTTTATTTTATACCGATGTCTTAATTATAAGATAGGACTTTTTGCAGTGTAACGCATCGAGGCGAAATTTGAAGTTTAACCCTTTAACCGTGAAGGCCGAGTTTCCACGGTTTTCCGATCCTCTTAGCCCAAAACTGGTAGGTTGTGAGATTTTAAAAATAATTTTTACAAATACGTTTTGTTACGTTTATTTTGTAACTCTTTACGTTTTGGAGAAGAAATGTTTTAGAAAATTAATTGGACGACAGAATGTGGGTTCATGAAAATCAATTCCCCGGTTAAAGGGCTAAGGAAGGAACTCACACTCAGAAATACTCACATGCCGCCAGATCATCTCAAATATTGTTCTTACGTGTGTATTAATGAGTCGATTGACTTGACCCCTCACAATTTCCTTAGCCCCTTTTTTTTTTTTTTAAGAAAATCGAGTCCCAAAAATTCTTAATGTGATTCTAGAATTAAGGCGAAGAGAAATTGACATATCTGCGTTGGGTCGACCGGCCCCGCCCCTCCCCCTCCCCCTTTCACTTGTCTTTTCCCCGGTCGACAGTAGGCGCCACCACGCGGCGCTCGCGTCGTTCGCAAAACCTCACTTCCAATGGTTCTCGTTTTTTTTCTTCCCCTCACACACACACTTCACGTGCTCATTTCGCACGTGAAATGAACCACAAATAGGCTTCCGCGACCAAATGGGCGTTCGAAAACGTCACAGCGGCCGCCATCTTTTTGGGCCCAAAACCTAAAAAAAGCGCCAAAAAGCGCGGACACACAAACACATATTTGTAGGGGTAGGGGTGAGGGTGTTTGTGGGGGTTAGAGGGGGGGGGATGGAAGCAGGAAGAGGTGGTGGTGTTGAGGGGAGGGGCCGGTGCGACCTACCTGGGGCATGTTGGACTGGAGCTGTCGCTGCAGGGTGTCTCGTTCCTTCTCCACGTCGGCCAGCTTGGCCTGCGCGTCGCCCAGCTGCTCCTGGGCCTCGCGCAGGCTCTCCAGCAATTTGTCCCGCTCGTCCAGCATGTTCACCATGAGCTGTTCGAAGTTGGCCTCCTCGCCCGAGTACTGGGACGAGCGGCTGCTGTCCTCCGAGATGGTCGGCATCACGTCACACATCATATTCCACATGGCGGCGGCCGGATTGGTGTGGGGTCACCACGCTGCTCGTTTAGGGGGTAATAGGGGTTCGAACCCTCCTCTTCCTCCTCCTCACAACGCCGCTAGACGAACGCGGCGGCGGTGGCGGCGGCTGCAACGGGGGATGGGCGCAGGAAACAACGATGCTGGTGTCGTCCGTCTCGGATCCCGCCGGCGCCCGACTCCATTTTACGGGCGGCCAAACCCGGATCGGCCCCGTCCAGCACCGGCCCACTGGTGTCCGTCGAACATCCGTAACGCGCGCGCACACACTCGCGGATAGCCGGGGAAGCGGGTGGCGGAACGAATTTCGTTCCAGCGATCAAAAACCATGGACAGAATTCACACACAAAACTCAACGGCTCGGGTCGGGCACAAATTTGTGCTCCATCTTGTTGCGGGCGACCACCTAATGCCGTCGCCCTCTGGCCCCACAGTGCGGGCCCTTGTTCGAATCGTTTTCGCAATCGTAGGGAGTGACGCTAGGCCATATGTCTATGGAGTAGTGGCGCTTCTGATTTTAGTGACGACAGACAAGTGACTGGGCCTGTTAACAGGAAGCAACCATTTCGACAACTACAGCGAAGCGGATTCCGACTTTTCTCAAACGCTTAAAATGATAATTAACGAACGTCTAGCGACTTTCATAAATAGTAGATTATAATTTAACTAATATACGAAACATATTTGAATCATTTTTTTACTGATTTAATAACGAATTTAATTTTTTTCTGTTTACAATTGGTGTTGTCCCCAATCTGGTCATATGACTATTTTCCTCCCCTTCCCCCTTCCCAAGATGGCCGACCAATGTCTGCCGCTGATCCCGATTCATTTCTTCAAATTTAGTTTCTAGTTTCGTCCCCAGAATCATGATAGGTGGCAGCCGGAACAGGAGTAGTGCGCGAGTCAATCAATGCCGAGGAACAAGAGGAAGGGAGGCTCGGGATTCAAGTGCCAGCGATCTTTCGCGGGCGACAAGTCAGGTAAACACAAGAAACCCCCCCTCCTCCCTTTCGCCATGTTCATTTCACCACCCACAACCCCTCACAATCATATGGTACTTCTTTAGGTGATATTACTAAGACGAAATAGAATAATCAAGGAAATAACACATGTTTCGACCTCTCAACTATGAAACGGCTAGTGTCAATTGCCAAAGGACTATAGTTGCCACTTATTCCGTGATGGGGAAACACCTGACATACATTCGTACTTTCATCAGGTGACGCAATGACACTGACCCCTTTACTTTTGTGTTTTTTTTTGGCAGATGTTACCCTAAATGATTACGCCAACTCGTCGGGACGTGGCGGCAGATTAAAGAAATCAGCCTCGAATGCCATCGTTCACGAAGGTAGTCACAAATACAAGTTGTATTTCTCCCATTACATCATCCTTCCTTTTCCCACCACCACAACCCACTTGTCAGATTGCTTGGGAGGATGAGGCGCCTTCTTGGCGGCCATTTCTCATCCTTGGTTCACGTCTTTGACAAAATGACACCAGCGATTTCTACAACAAAGCCAGACTTAGAAAGTGATGGTCTAGTCTCTTAGATGTGATACTTATTCAACGCAACGCTCTTGTTTTTGTTGGTCCAGTAAAACGTATGATAGCCGTTCCCTCGGAAAAGGTGGAGGAAGAGGATACGGCTTGGTTCGATAAGGATCTGGATGAGTTCGATGTCGATTTCCAGCCCAGCGCCGAAGACCAAGAAGACTGTGATATCACTAGAGGTGCATGAATTGTGTTTGAATATTGGATTCTGTTCTCCTAAATGGCATCACAAAAGTGCAAACGATCTCATTTTTTTCTATCCTTTCACTAGGCAAGGGCACCAGGCGTCGTGTCAAAGTTAAAAAGAAGACCTCGTTCGGACATGAGGAGAGCGATGATGGTGTCGAGTACCCGATGGATATCTGGTTCGTCCTATCCGAGTACATCAGACCAGAGGACACTGCCAGATTTGCGGCCATCTGTCGCAGCACGCGAGCCGTAGTCAACTCTCACAAGTTCTGGTTCTGTCTGTACAAGAGGTGAGAGCTACACAAATAAAAACGCTCACTCAGATAATCTAGATTCAGATTTCTTTTTGGACTTGGGACGTTAGGTGTGTGATCGCTTGTCAAGTTCTACTCACTTCCATCCGTTGGTTCATTTCTTGATGTTTCCGGCTGTCCAGGTACTACGACCGTCGCATCCAGCTGCCCACCCGTCTGCAGCCCGACTGTATGGATCGTCCACACAGCCTTCGTGCGTGCGTGGTGCGCTCACTCTTCTTCTGCTACCCGCCCTTCGTGGAGCGAATGCGCTGCGCCGTTCCCTTCAGTAGCGAGCCACACTCGCTCCTGTCCGAGCCCTGTCGCCTGGTCTGGCATCGCAACAACCCGCCCTCGCCCATCTGGGATTTCTTCTTCAAGTTCCATAACGGGCACACGCGCACCTCCCTGCCGGCTGGCAACCGACAACCGGATCTGCTGGATATGCTGGGCGACGTGCACGCCAACAGTGAGGAGGGATGCCGCATCCTGCAGGTACGCGATCAAATTCTCAATCTGTTCAATTTAATATTCAGCTGTCGGTCATTGCTCTATAAGATTTTACTAAAATTAAGTTCACCACCAAAAACGGGTTCGTCTATTTTTCCCCTTCTCAGGTGACCTGTCTCAATTTCGTGTCCATTCCACCAGTTATGGGAATGTACCTGGCCGGCGTCATCCTGAACGTCGGCCACAAGATGAAACACAAGCTGCGGCTGACCTTCTCCGCCACCCCTTACTTCAACCGCCTGTCCAAACATCAGGATGGTCAGGTGTCCGTCACCTGTGACCCCGTCTCCAATATACGTGTTCTAGACTGGTGGAATCCCCACTACCCATACCGCGATCTTCAGTGACTGGAATGGCGTCTGAACAATCGTTGACCCCCGCCACGTTCCCAACTATGACACTAACGCTAACGACCAGTGAGGCCCAATATTTATTCGCTAACTATTTCTGAGCCGCGATGGTTGGAGACAGCGCCAGTGTGTTTATGAAGTTACTTTGAATTAAATTTATTGATCGCCATCCAGTTTGTTTCTTTTGCGTTGATTCTGCTGTTCGTTCCTTCTCTGTCAAAAGGATAAGCAGGCGACAGAACATTCCGACCATGTCGAAGAAGAGATCCATGGAATGCTTGATGTAATCTTTGACGCAGAGTTCCCTCTTTGCGACGATCAGTGTCGTTAGCCACGAAGCAACACATGAAGAGGAGACACAGATACAGGTGCTCCTGGAATGTCACTGGAATGTCAGCTCACATGAACTACGTCAACGCTGAGTGAAGCAGATGAAATGGCACCGGTTCCCATGAGCGCAGTGGCGATTATGCTCATGTGGTGTGGATGGCGTTCATAAACGAGAATTCCATTGGACAACCCAGCCGCAAAGAACGATTTTTGCAGTCATTAATTTGAGGTTAGAAGGCTTTCCTCCTGGACCTTGGCAATGGAAAAGACAAAAAGATGTTGTTTTTTTCACCTTTACTATAGTCACTGCACTACAGGATTTTTGTATCCCTCATGGTGATACTCATGTGCACTATGGCGAGAGGCAAAAATATATAATTGTTTCGGGAGTCTAAAGTCCGCTTAATTGATAAACTTAAATTATAAAAAACAAACTTAAAAAATAATTCCCAATCCCTAATACTCACGGTTTTCTACGCTTCCAGCTCTTGGGTTATTGCTGCAAGTCTTTCTGCTTGAGCAGCAAGTTTGACTTCTTGCTCATCACACTTCACCTGCACAGTTATCTTCACCACTGAAACCTCCTCTTGTCAGGGCCGCAACTTTAGCCTTGATCAAGGCGTTATCTTCCAGTGGTGAAGAAAACAGATCGATTTGTAGCCGGAGAAGGAAGTAGTTCTTCCCCCTACGGTGGAGCGCCATTCTTTTGACGAAGTCGGGGTTACCAATCTTGTTTACGCGACCGCGAAAAAAATTATATTAGTTCAAGGTAAGACGACCGGATAACGATTATCACATTTCCTTTTCTTTCAAAATTATTTTAATGAATTAATCGATTTTTTTTCTACAACTTATTGAATTTATTATCCTTAACATGATTTCATGTCTAAGGTGTGACTCCAAAATTAGATATGAGAATTGTTCGCAGGTACATGGAAATACAACACAACTTTAAACCAATTAAAATGTCTTCGTCTCGTAATAGTACCGTCTCCATTCAGTCATCCTGCAACTACTGGGGTCATGCGCTGCTCTCTTTGCTGGAGAAGAAATTATTATTTTCTTATAAGTAATTTGAGATGCACCAAAAATTGGGTCGGTGTCCGGTGTGCACAGGTGAACCGTCCGAATATAGATTCCACAGAAACGACAAAAATCAATTGAGCCAACTGAAAAATGTACCTGCAACAACTCTTCTAGTCTCTCCCGCAGCTGACGTATCTCCGCATCTCGTAACCTACTCGTTTCTTGTAATGACTCCAGTTGCTGCTGCAATGCCATGTTCGCTTTGCGCAGTCGGAAGAGCTCGACGATGTAAAGAATGCAGCCTTTGTCACGAATCGGGAAAATTTTAAGAAAAATCTTAATATAGATGATTATAACTTGACCGGAGGCCAACAAGATCAACAAAAGATGTCCGAATACTACTCACTTTGTAGGTTGAGACTGCTGCAGGACACCCACTGTCATTTATTAACAGGAAAAGAAAGATCAATAAACACCAACAACTTCAATATCACATTAATGTCATTTCCTATTTGACTTTTTGGTTGCGTTTGTCAAACCGTGCAGACAATTAAGCTCACCTTTGCATAGTTGCAGGTTGGGCACATGATGGGCCATCCTAAACAGCCTCCTTTCTTGATGTTTGTCAAAGTAGATAGTGGAGTTATTCTGCACAGGAGTTCGGTACTGCTCAGGCTTTGGGGCCACCCCTGCCAGACTAGATATTAGCAGTAAAGGTCAGCAGAAAAAAAGAGGGATAAAATCACTAGGCAACAGAACAGGTCAGTTGAGAGTTTGAGACAAGGAAATGAAGCTAAAAATGCCTCTTAACAATTAAAAAAATAATCAAATGTAACATAAATAAACATTAGCTCGATTAAGCCATGAACTCAATAGGGTCATGTGCTTAACTAGGCCACCTACATGCTCTACTGGGCCATGGACTCGACTAGGCCATGTACCAGACTAGGTAATCTACTAGGCCATGTACACGACAGACTCTGTGCACGCTCACCTGCATTTAAACTGCTCGAACGGTAGAACAACTTGGTGGTGACTGGAAAGAATTTGAACATTTTCGACGCTAGAAAAAAGATCAAATTTTAATAAATAATGGCCTCCTGGAGACGATCATTCAGCCGCTTTAGAGGGCGTTCATTCTAGTCCAAGAAAATGTCGTAGCAATTTGTAGAAACTAGAACAGGGTCTGTCTCGCCACACCATGTGAATTTCAGATGGTTAGCTTTAGCTATTCATTGAAACTAGGCCCAACCGTTAGGATAGGTTTTGGGCTAAAACCTTGACCCTTCCTCATGGTCTAACAATGAGCTTAGCTGACTAGACAATTGCAAACAGGAATGTCATTTGCAAAAAAACCTGCTAAATGAAAATGCCCAGTTTATTCATGTTACCAAATAAAACGAAGAAAGAAATTGCACTTTTTAGAGTGATGAGTGGATCCTTGAAAACGCCTGCAAACATTTCATAACTTTGCGACAGATAAATCTAGTCTCACTTCATTAATAAACATAATTTTTAAATGCCCACCATCGGAATAGAAAATCAGGAAATTGTGTTCTTTCACCTGGATATTTTTGCGAGAGTTGAGGTGAAGTTAACGGTTCGACGAATCGGCAAAAATCACTTTCGCGACTCGCGCTTTGCCACAACTCATACATCTCAGCTATGATGGGCTAAAATAATTGAACCTGAAATTGTACCGTGGCGACCTCTAGTAAACGTGTACTGGCATTATTATTAATTAATCATAATCAACCAAAGTGTGAGATGTTAAAACGTGTTAAACATGTTAAGACCTTAGATGATGGAACAAAACGCTAACGCCGCAAGTACGCTGCGATTGAAACGCGCGCTGACAAACAGGTCGGAACCAAGAATAAAGACAACTTAAAAGAGAAAACTGGCAAAATGAATTTATTTACATTTATTGAGTCGAAAACAAGAAAAGTTGTCATGGCGTCCCATACCAAAATTGATAAACGCCGAGCTCAAATATTACCACGAGAAGATAATTGGATATTCCCCGCGCTACAGGGGTTGCGTATCCCTCATGTGGTGCTTAGACACTATGCGAGGGACACGTCCTACAGTACCCCGGGATCGAACCCGGGACCGCCGAGCCAGTCAGTCGCAGTAATGACTGGGCTACGACGAGACATACTTTAAACAAATCAAATATGTCACTGAATAGTAACTCATTTACCACGCAAAAAATTTAATTCGGCGTCAATTACGAACAGGTGACCAGCCTCTCCGATGAAAAGCGTGTGTTGGTTTTGTGCAATATTTTCGAACGTGTTCTGGTCAGATTTCCTAAGGTTATAATCCTGTCAGATTTTCGCCTACATCAAACGTCATTGGTTGAACCTTAAATAGGTGAATTCGAGACAGCACCGAATGACAAGACGAATTGAGTGGTGTACTCGCTTTTATTATATTTTTCTATTATTTAATTTGAACTGGTAGTTGGTAATTTAATTTTTCCTGTAGTTATCATACTGTACCAAATTTGGAAGTGAATTAGTAAATCTATTGATTTTCCTCATGTACTTGTTGCCGTTTTTTCCACGAGTTTGTCCAGCATTCGCATCCAATTTTGTTCTCATGATAATTCTACAACGGCATCACCGCTCCACCTCAAATAATACCACGATGTTCTTTTCTATTTTCAAACAACCAAGTTAAACAACTTTGCGAATCCTGTGAACATTTCAAAATCGAACTTTAAATCGCCTCCTGTTCTTGCGCAAGTGTTACACAACCTTTCTCTTCTTTGACTGCAAGAAAAAAATGAAATGCTTGTCAAGTACATGTGGAACAATTAAATGCACTAGATCTGTAAAATATAGAGTGGGCATGAGCCACGTTTCAATTACAAAATGTACCCACAAGCAGTTCCGGATGGGGCCATTGGCGGGGGAGTTTTGAAAAACGAATTACAAGAACTCAACTCACCTGGGACTTCTTGATTTTCTTTTTGAACTCTTCGAGGTCAATGGCAGAATCATCTAAAAAAAAATCGAATATCAGGAATCAGAATCGTGATATTTTAAGTAACAGATGGTACATAAAAAATGTGTCTAAATGTGACAATTTCATTTCATCACTGGGAAGTGGACGTTGGTACCTTTGTGCTCTTTTTTCCTTTTGACGGATGATGAGGGTGACTTTGAAGTTGAAGTGGACGGGGTGGGCTCGACGGGCGCCACGAATGCTTTGCTGCGCTTCTTCTCTTGCTCCTCCTGACTCTTGGCACTCTTGGAGCGACGATCGGCCAACTTCTTGGCCTGCTTCTCTTCGGCCTTCATAAAGTATTCACCGGTCGCCATCTCTAAATCCACCTGAAGAAATCGAAAACAGAAAAAATATAGTTTAGATTGGCAAGAAAACACAGTGCAGTTTGATGAGAATTCTGAAAGATTCACGAGATCTATTTAAAATGTTCGGTCTCACGATTAAGAGGGTTATCGAAACTGACCTTTCTCTCCAATTGTGGCGGCGGAAACGGTGTGTATTCCTTCTTCTTAAATTTCTTCTGCTTCTTGCGTCCACTGGTCCGTTTCGCCTCGTACGCTGGCAGGAAGCGATTCCAGTTCTCGCCCTGAAGTTCCTCGTCTTTGGACAACTCGCGTTTGATCATCATGGCCTGGCCAAAGATATTATCAAGGAACAAGAAAAACTCGAATTATCATTCGATATTATCAATACAAATAAGTGAGTAATAGGAGGTCACTACTTTGGATGCGATTGGAATTTGTCAGATAATTTACTCGTACCTTGATGTTGAAAATGGGATGGACATTCTTCATCGTGTCCACAACCACCTTGCGCACCTGGGAGAGGTTTAAAAAAATATAAAAAATAGGTGGGATGAGAAAAATGCAAATCGGGATAAATAAGATGTGAAGCTGGAGAGACAAGCGGAGTCAATAGCCGACGCCAAAACTGACCTGGTTGACACCTCGGTGTGTACCAACAACCGACACAGTGCTACCCTGTACGTGGATCATGCAGTCGGTCAACAATTCCAAAGCCTGCGGGATAGAAGAGGAATCGATAACAATGAGCTATCCACGGAACAACACTTTCAAAACTCACTTGCACCGGGAATCGAAACTGGGACACCATCGCACCATGGTCTCGCGATGAACGGCGCTTCGACGAGTCACCATTTCTTATTAAGAGTGAACGATTCGATGAAAGTGTTCTGACCTTAATGGTGGTTTCATCCGGTCCCACGATGCGCTGTCGACGCTTAACATATCGCTCTTGGTTGCTGGCCAGTCCGTCGATCTTGATAATGTCGCATACAGAGTTGTCGTCCAGAACTTTGCTTGCCTAAAAATAACACAAAAACACCAATTCAAATTAAGACAATCTGGCAATCTTGCCCGGTGACTAATTATTATAGTCATTAAACATATCTCAAACTAACAGTTTTCTGATTTGAACTTTCCACTTGGTTTGACATATTGCAATTGATCTTTTTGATTTTTATTACATGAACCTGTGCTGAGCCAATTTAAAAATAAATTCAAGCTCTCCTCCGCCTCACCTTTTCTATGGGCATACTCCTGGCCAACAGACTGATGAAATCACGGGCCTTGATAATAATGTAGGGATCCCACGTCTGGCGACTGGTCACCACCTTCATGCTGCCCTCAAGTAGATCCAGTTCGGCCAGCACACCCTGAAGAAACACGAGAGACAAGAGGAATATCGTCACAACACCAACCCAACTGATGGAATTTCATTTTTCACCTCAATTACTACAATTTTAATGATCTACATAAAATTAAACAATGCGTCAAAATACAATAAATGACATTATATTTGGAAGACAACAACCCTTAATACATGAAAGCAAACTATAAATTTGAAGAGAAATGCCAATAACAGAATGGGGAAGAAAAAAGTTGATTGCAAAGTAGGGTCCCTGACCATGTCCTGACTGGTCCTAGGCCATGCGGCCTTCGTTGGAAATATTACGCATAGGCCTATCCTAGGGGATAGAATTAATGTGTTTTTGCAGGGAATTAACGGGGGTGCGATTCACTCACGTGAGATTTGAGGGCCTCCTTGACCACGGTCCAGTTAAGCTTGAGATAAGCTTCACGGTAAGCGGGAAAGCGAACGGTGAATGAGGACTCTGCCACCAGGCCATGCGGGTTGTCCTCCTTGGTGAACGGAGGGACGGTCTGGTTCCACGCGTCGCTAACGCCCTCCTCTCGCTCATCTTAAACAAACATGAACAGCAAGTCAACACCAACGTCGAACGTATTCTCTTTTACACTATAATAATTGCTAAATTAATAATTTAAATGAAAATCTTACCGTCTTCGTCATGCTTATCTTTAGGCATCTTGGATTAGGCTTTACTTTACTTGTTCTTGGACTTGGAGCCAAAACGCCTTCTGGCGGTGAATGGACTTTTACCCTACTTGAGAGTTGCACTATTCTGCTACTAGATGGCGCTAGTGAAGCAACAATATGTTGCCGGGAACACGTCACGCATGATACACGTCAACTACGTGAGTGGTGGAAACCGGGAACGTCATATACAAGAAACAACAATGATTGGTAACGTCACTGTTAGGAAGCGCCAAAGACGAAAGCGCCAATATGAAGATGCACCAACGATAAGAGCGTCACTGGCGGAAAGCGCTACAGATGAGAATTACAATTACAATATGTACCCACAATCCTAAGGCGGGGGTCGAACGACCAGTTAAGAACAAAGGTGTCTCTGAGATATTTGTTAAGGAGGTCCACCAGCGTGTTCGCCCTAAAATCCCCCAGGAGGCGACATGGTAATTTTGCCTAACCCAGGCTTAGCTTCCATTCCGAAGGAAGGCGTGTTAAGGAATTTCTCTCGTCCGAAAAATTCCAGAGGTATCAGCCGGGAATCGAACCCGGGACCTTCGAACCACAGTTTACCGCTAAACCAACTGCGCTACGACGAGTCGTCAACGTATTTGTGAGTTATGCGCAGGGGTCGCGTGTGACTTAATATTTAGCATGCAGAACTGCTATTACCATGATAGCGGGTTCAATTCCCAAATTGAGATCTTCGGAATTGTTTGGAAAATAACGTGACCGTCCGCTAAAATTGGAACTTCATGCAGCTTATAATTTTTACAATTGAATGAATGATCGCCTAATTTACACTTCACTTTATAATCTTTCACTAAATAATATTGTTGTGGTTTGCTGCATTTTTAGACTAAAAATGAGAAAATCTTTTATTCCCGGATAAACTCACTGTAATAGCGAATAAAGACATTTTCTGTTGTACTTTTATCCCCCAATCAAGTTTTAAAATACCAGAAGAACAAAAAAATTGACACTCGTTTGAATTTATTTACGATTTTCAACAGATCAGTTACAAAAAAAAATGTTACGAAATGTTTCCCATATTACAACATATTTAAATAATTGTTATGGAAGCACACATGATGTTAATACAACAAAATTCGAGATTTTCGTAAACACATCTCAAGGAGTGATTTCAAGGGGTTCTGTTGAATAAAAGATAAAAGCCTTTTCACATGTATATTTACAAAGGACCTGAATCAGATATTCTGGGAATGTATTTTTAGTCGAAGGAACAAAATCTAAGAAATTGGCACGTCCTAGTAACACGAATTTATTAATCTTGCCCTCATGTTATATACCAACTAAATATTGCTAATTTCAATTATTCACGTAACACAACGTTGCAGAAAATGATTAAATTCCAAATCCATCGATAATAACAATTAATGTGCATCAAAATTATACGCGAGCCATCTAATAATATTGGGCTTATCTAGCCCAAAATAATACAACAACCAGGATGAATAACAACAAAATTGTCAAAATTGATGCTCTACATTAGCAACTGAAACGTTTAAATAATAATGTTAATATAAAAAAATAATAAATGGTTTCATGTTGCTTAAACGAAACAAACAAAAACAATAATCGATTAGGCCAACCCCCCCTTACAATTACAATAATAATAACTTCAACTCAAAACAAAACGAGCCCGTTGACCAGAACGGAACTCGACTGAACTTGTCTGAATTTGTCTGAACAAAGCAAAAGAATATTCTGGTCCCCGAAATACAGATTTTTCCTTACAAATAGAAATATAATTTACATCGTATTTTGTTAGTAACAGATCCCACGTCAGATGTTTACTTGTCGAAACATCCACAAAGTCCCATCGAAATAAATCGGAATTTGCGATTGTCTTTCGCAATATGATTCTCATTTTTGATTTTTAATTTTGCATCGAACACCGAAAAAAATAAGGTTTGACGCGCAAAAGCTGGCCAAATATATTTCACCGTTTCAAGAAACGGTTCCATTACAAATATTGCACACAAAACGAATATTTTCTATGCAAAAAATATGAGTTTTTTGCTCAAATAAACAACAACAGGGTACAAGTCATTGCCAGTAAACTCCGACGGCAGAATCCACCACATACAGTGTATATGAAATTACAAAATGATCAGAGTTGGTCGAATGATACAATATGCATCATACAATAAAATCGTGTGATTATTATATAAACCTATTGGGGTAGAGCATAATAAATTATGTGCGCTATGCCATCACAAAAAATGAGGCATGTATGATGAAGAGAACGCCATCTTTACCACTTCAAAGATCTTTGAGCTCGAGTGAATGAGTCGCCACTCAGTTTTGTCTGAAAAGACGAACGCCTCACCCCTCCTTCGTCCACCACTCGGCTCGAAGATCCTGGAATTCACCAGGATTAAAATCAGGTAGACATTATATAAACACGTATAAGTGAACGTTTTATTTTTCCCCAAACCGGATGTCCTCAAATAAATAACAGTAGTGACGTCAGAGTCTAGATGCCCCATTGCGCGGGAGCTCGAGTAGCGGAACTTGAAAATTAGGAGGAAAGACAAAACACAAAACAAAGATCCAATTGGAGGTCCAATTACTATAAAGGAGGATGGGCAACATTCATCATCGTCAATTTGGTTAGTAAATTCGTTGAAGAGAAAAAATGTCTTACAATTATCATCACAAACTGATATTTTCCCCATTAAAGGTCACATATATTGTCTCCTGTTAAACTGCAGATATTAATTAAAAAATTTAATTTGCATTCATTAGTCAATCACTTCTTGCCCATAAAAGATTGTATCACTACAAGAAGAGACCGAAAAATTAATCCACAATTACAACTTATGGAAATTTATACAAAAATAGTTTAGAATAAATTGGTCGAGTGAGGTTCTTCGAGTGAGACAGTCTGGCGTTCGTGGCTGGTTCAACTGGTTCCGTGTTTGGCCAGATGGGGCGCCACCTCTTCGGCCAGCAGTCCGTTAGTGAGAAGCGAGCTCTTGGCGGCACGCATGCGCAGACTCTCCACGCTGCTAGCGATGCCGTTGGTGAGGGATGAGGAGGAGGAGGAGTGACCATTGGCTTGCTTGCCGTTGGCCGGATGCCCGTGGCCGTTGGTTGTGCCGGATGGCTTGCCGTTGGCGGAGGCCGGCATTACGGCTTCGCGTTTCTTCATTTCCATTCGGTAGGCGGCTCGCTGCGGAGACAAAAAAACATAATCGTTCTTGTTAGTTTAAGTGAGTCGATATTAAACGACAGAATGTTGAACATCCTTCGGATAGCACAGAACAAAAGACAAACCTGGTGGAAACCTACAAGACTCGCGAGAAGACGTCTTACAAAACTTCAGTATATTCTAATAAACAAGAGTTGGCACTCTGCTCTGTTTAGTCGCCCCATAAAATTGTTTTGTCGCTATGACATTAGAACGATATACAGTATCGAAAAATATATTCTCGAGACAACATAAATGTAGAGAAAATCTAGCTTTCTAGAAATTTTACGGATTCGAAATGTGAGACGGTAGAAACTGAATCACATCACTGCTTTATTTACATGTACGCTAGGTGAATAAAATAATTCTCCGAAATCCTACAATGCGCATTTGGGTGACTGTGGAAATGAACAAAATTGGCAACTCCTCCTAGTCGATTGAAGGACTCGAGGTTGTACAGGAAAGGGAGAGAGAGCAATTAAGGCCACTTTGATTTTGGTCAGAAGAGCAAACCTTAGACGGTGGTTTACTGCGAACGAAGAGGAGGAGACCTAGTCCTATTTTAATTGTTGCCTAACGCTATGGCTGGAAAAAATTATCTATTAGCCTTTGGTCATTTCTGAGTATCCTCGTTTAATTGCTGGCCTTGAAACGTAAACAACATAGAGGGTGAAAAATGCAACCAAAAAATTCTGACCAGTTGAGCGGTGTTTATGTGTGGCGTATTTATTGGACGTGACAGATCGGAAAGGGTTAAACTGAAGGCCCCCTCTCCTGGTGGCTGCTTGCGGGCAAAATTTGTAATTGATGGCGCAGCGTGTGTGTGTGTGTGGCCGATTTCGCGTTTGGAGAAAGACTGTTTACTCGTACAGGTATGATCACGATTTCTATAGATTTTCTTTCCACGAAACAAGACGCAACACTGCTCAGCTACGCTCGTAAATAATATAACCTAAATAATTATAAACAATGTAGCTAATATAAACGTTCACAAAACGTGAGTGACGCAATTTTCATTGTCAATAATTGTCGGTAAAAATCACTACAATGAATTTATGCCTTTCGGACACGCCCGGGGACTTTTATGATTAGAATAGAGTGAAATGGCCGTTTCGGCTTCGAAGGTTCAAAGGTGGCATTTCAGTCAGAGGCTAGAGTTCGTGAATGGGTCATTCTCGAAACGAGAAACACGATCATCGTTTCAGGGCAGAAGAACAACGCAAATGAATGGGCTGTGGGCCATAAGCTCTAATGGGATCGGGGCCTATTAGCGGCGATAATCTATAATTGCACACGAATTTCAATCACCAGCTGACACCTGAGAGTCCCCGGAAACTTTATAGTAGCATAAAATTTTCTAAATTTGTTTCAGACTGCACAAAAATATCACAAAATATAGTTTTTGAACCGAATAACTGGAGAAGAAAACTTTCGACATGGAGGCGGCCATCTTGGATTCGATGATATGCCATCAAAGACAAAATTACAAATTCGTGCGGATGCGTTGAAGGAGTCGCCTAGGGAATATCCATATGCTTTGGAAATATGACGCTTCATAGTCACTGTATTTTGCTGAGTAAACGCGTCCGATATCGCACTATCGATACAAATCGATTTTTACGGAAGACGCCATCGAGAATACCCCACGAATTTTAAAACACTTATTAGAAACGAATTAGTTTTGATTCCGATTTAGAAAGTTTTCCGACGATTTTTCGACGAAATTCGAAGAAATGATGAATACATTTAATTAAATATGTATCTGGACAAGAAAATGTAGTTGTTGATGAAGCTTCTGGACGAAATGCTGTTACACATTTTTCAGTAATAAAATAATTACATTTGGAAATTGGCGAATGGAACTTACCAGGCCATGTCTGTAGGCGTTTCGATAGAAGTTTCCGAACAGAACCATGAAGGTGAACATGTAGAAGACGAGCAGATACTGCATCCAGCGAGTGAACGTGCATCCGGTGAGAATTGCGTTGATGCCCAGAATAAGGCCACCGGTGAATTGGATCTGAAATGGACGAGAGCGGTGCCTTTTTAGAAACAACTGCACTCAGAAAGACAGGAAACATGCAGCGAGTAAAAGAAGCATATTAAATATTTGACACAATTAGAGAAACTTATTTGATACAAGTTTTTAAGCCGGATGAATTCAAGAGGAGACAAGAGCAACAAGAGAAGATATTTTCTACTCGTGTGTCAAGAAATCTACTTTACAAATGATGGCGGATGTTGTAGACATACCAGTTGAATGATTGTGAGGTATTGTTTCCACCACAGAAACTTTCGCACGTTAGGTCCAAGCGCAGACAGACCGTAGTAGGAGTACATGAGAACGTGGATGAAAGCGTTGATCATCGGGCCCAGGAAAGCTACGAAAAAAGAAGAAGCGAAAAAAACTTTATTAAATTCTTTATTAAATCCGAAAAAATGTCATGATGACATGGAAAAGTTAATCAGATTAATGGAAATTATTGAAAATCTCGAAGCAACTAATAAAATCTCAGTGAAACTCATCAAGTCATGGTAATCTAATTAAATCATGAAATCTCTCATGACATCCTCAAAGGACACCTGAATTTTGGAAACGACTCTTAGGATGACGTCAAATATCAGACAAAATATCAATTACAATTTTCTGATTTTAAGACTTTCTGACTTCCAAGACAGTCGTTAACAGGTCGCCGTGACAATTTAACGTACCGGAACCGCCGGGCACCCATCGGCATCC
Organism: Mycogona germanica; assembly: GCA_034698785.1. NCBI lineage: Eukaryota > Metazoa > Arthropoda > Diplopoda > Chordeumatida > Chordeumatidae > Mycogona > Mycogona germanica. The sequence goes on from JAQGBY010001167.1 coordinate 26,984, forward strand.
CATCCACCAGAAGAAGAACATGGTGGAGTGGTGGTAGACGTGAAGGAAGCTCAGCTGATTGTTCTTCTTACGCAGAATGAAGAATGTGGTGTCCAGGAATTCGATCATCTTGGACACGTAGTACAGGTACAGGGCACGAACAATCTAGAATCGAAAAAAACAAACAACGAACATAAATTTCAACTCGACAGGTTAACTTAAAATTATATAACGGCGAGGATGCTGCAACTACAGTAAGGAATTTTAATTGTTGAGCTGTAACTAAATCGGAATTTTATTTGCGATTTCAATTGTTGTGGCATTAAAATGTTGAGAATCAATGAACCAGTTATGAAATTGTTTTTTCTGCCCACTACTACTTCTGTAGAATTTTTTGCAGTCGTTCGTACGCACAGTAAACATGAAAGCAGAGCTGCACCAATTGCGTCGCAGCAGGACTTTAGACACGGTTGCTGTTTTACGAGCCAAGCGCATTATAATTACAAGATTTATATTCAACTTTGCACTCAAATGAACGTGCAAAAATGCGTGTCCATAAAACTCCAAACATGAGTTGGTCATGCAGAAACGGATTCATATTTCTCCGAGGCCTTTTCGACTATCTCGAAATAGGGCATGTACAACCTATTTAATAATGAAATCGGACAAGCGCAGCCATTTCGCCTAATATTTAAATCGGTAATGTCGAATTAATTATCTTGGAGGAATTTGGAATATTCTGATTAGTATTCGGGATGATCGTCCAAAGAAAGAATGTTCTCCTTAAGTGTTTATCAAAAGTAACGGCTAGGGCAACTGACAGCTTTTACATTGCAATTCTCGAACATGCTGAAGATCTTTTTGCACTACGAATTTGAAGAATTATTTTTTGGGGAAGTATCCCGGGGCACTTTTAGACCAATTCAAAATGCAATTACGCCGTTCTACTCAAACGTCCTCGCCAAAAAAAAAGCCCCCGGGACAACTGCATCAGTCAAGTTTCGTTGATAACAGCTTTTTCCCTGGAATCCCGGGAAAGTTGCTCCCAGTTCCCCAAAATTCTCATCTAATGGTAGGGGAGTCGAGTTTATCATGTCAAAAGTGATTCTCCGGAATCGTTACGACACGGCCCAAAATTGTCAACTTTTTTATCACTGAAACAAAAAATTGAAGTGGGCCAAAGACACGATGAAGCAGACAAAATTACCTGTATACATTTGATGACGTTTTGAGCGTTATTATCCAAGTTGGGGGGCTTCAAAATACCCGTAAATATTTGCTAACTCATTAAATTCGACCCCGAATGCGTTCTACTGACCCTCATCTCCTCGGGATCTGATGACTCGCTGACCGGTTGACAGAACCAGCTGTAGTGCAGCCGCCATGCTCCAATCGCCAACTGAAATATACAGAGAAGAAGCCGTTAAGAAATGCAAAAACGGTACAAATTTCTGTAAAAAAAATAATAATCGGAAGTTCGAGTCCCGGCCGTGATCTCTATCATTTTTCGGGCGAGAGAAATCCCTATCAAGCAGGAGTGACGTCACTGGAGGGAGCGAGGCTCACTGACGTCAGTCACACATATGACAAGGAAAAGTGGTATCGAAACGACAACAGGTGAAATGGAGGATCGGATCTGGCAGGTGCTGTCCTCTGGTGGTGAACGAGTATGTTGCTGCTGCCCCCTTTGTCAGGCAATCACACTATTCACCAGTCAGACATATTGGAAAAGGATGTTGGCTTTTCTTTTGGCAAATGTCTACGTTTCTTACGAAAACACACGCTTACCTACACTTTACGCAATGTGTAAATGTATCAATTGGCATGTCCCATAAAAAAGTGTTAATACACAGGGGTGGGCACGAACATCCAGGCTGGAGGCCACCGCCGAAGTCAAATTAATATAATTGAAGCGATTTGACCGCTGGCCGAGTACAACAACTTATCTCGTTTGCTTCAATTATATACAGAGCCGTTCCATTTTTTATACTTATGGCCATTGGGTGGTCATTTTTCTATCTGTCAGTCTCACGACGACTATCTCTTTTCTCCCCCTCCAGAATAATAATTTTGCGGTCATTTGTTCCAGTTCTACTAATCTGGTTGACGCTTGGGTGCGCGCGCATATCGAGATCAGTAGGTGACCGCCACCAAAATGAACGACGGAGACGGACTGGACACAACTACCACCACTGACCACCCGCAGTAGTTGTGGGGTTTGGTGGAGGGGCGCGGCGCACGACTAACTGGACACAGAGGTCGCCCTAATCGCTCTCTCTCTCTTGTACGTGCAACTATCATATGGCGCGTGAATGCCACGGTCGGCCGGAATGGCACGTCACAACCGGATAACTAATTAATTAGCGAGAAGTTGATGCCGTCGTCATGAATACAGGTACATGTCATATTCTGAGATAGGACTCCCTGTGGATTCAATTGACGTGTGTGCTCGTGTCAGGAGAAATTGAAAACATTTCAAAAACATGACCACACTTATTTAACATTTCAAAAACATGACCGCAGGTGGCAACTGGCTTTTTCAATTGATTTGAATACGAAAGTAACTGTTATGTTGTAGGTCCTGTCACGAATATTTTGATCGATTGGGTCGATCGATCGTCCGGCAAATTCTACGGTGAACTCAACTTATTTCAGGTCTTAACGTTACCGCGTTCATGAGGTATGACTTGAATAAACAAAGATCCGTGTCAAAAATAAAATAAAAAATAATTAGAAAGGCATCTTCATTTTGATCGATTGGCATTACAATGGCTGTAGTGCGGCAAAATTCTACAGTGAACTCAACTTATTTCAGGTCTTAACGTTACCGCGTTCATGAGGTATGACTTGAATAAACAAAGATCCGTGTCAAAAATAAAATTAAAAATAATTAGAAAGGTTTATTATTGCAACAGCATCTTCATTTTTATCGATTGGTATTACACTGGCTGTAGTGCAGCGAATTCTACGGTGAACTCAACTTATTTCAGGTCTTTACGTTACCGCTTTCATGAGGTATGAATTGAATAAACAAAGATCCGAGTCAAAAATAAAAATAAAAAGAATTAGAAAGGTTTATGAGTGAAACAGCATTGATTTCAAGATGTTAGGTTATGTGAGTAAGAAGCAATCAAGACAGTTGTCAGGTGATCGTCTCGAAAGTGAATTCTCACTGTCTGCAATCGATCTCTCGGCAACTGACAACTGGTCATAACTGGCCGGACACCTTTTTTTTTACCAAGCCATAAAATAAATACACGTACAGCCGTAATATAACCTTGCGCACCCATTTTTTCTATATCTACTATCTACCTGTCAATAAAATGGTCTAGCAGCAATAAACGGCAATTTTGGTCTCTGCAATTCGGCACACAATTGGTCAAATTGGGAATAACATGCTCTGAAAAATCGTATACCTTACAAAAAAAAAATTAAAAGGTCTACTTGCTTTCGGACAACAGGAGAAATATTTATACACGTATCGAGTGCAGGAATTTTTAAGAAATGATAAACGAAGCAATCAAGTGGCAGCTGTCCATCATCAGGTGGAATTGCCGAATGAGAAAGTTTCGTCATGACCAACTGAGGAGGTCGTTAAAAAAGTCACCGATGATTCGGTTTATGGCCAAGATAAGTTGGCCACCAGCTTTCACAACATTCCTATTCTAAAAATTAACAAAAAAAAATAACAACATTCTCGATTAAGACGAAAAGTCAGTTTTAAATATCAAATGCTGACATCCGTTTTTCTCACTTCTTGTTTCTTCGCTCTCCGGACACTGAACATAAAAACGAAGGAGGTTGTACAACAAAGCCGAATTATTTTTACATCATCTTCCGTGTGTTTCTTATTTCTTATGACAGAGCACAATTCTTAGCGTGAGACACTGGCGACCGTGGCCACATTGTCCGGGATGTCCCACTGGAGACGTCCACAAAAGAGTGTCCTGTCCACCAACTGAGTTGGTTCCACAACGAGACTTTTCACCTGGACACGACAACGGACAAATGGAAGTCGTTGGTGGTCAAAGGTGGTCAGAGATGGGTTAAACCCGGGAATCGTCATGACGACTGGCGCACGCAACGTCGGCAACGTGGCCCTCCACTTGACGCAGCCCACGTCTGTTTGCGGCCCCGAGGGCCGACGGTGCGTGTGGCCCCAGAGTCTCACGGAATGCGGTTTCGGAATCATCTTGTGTTCCCTTTGTGATACCGTTAAAAAACGTTGACATTGGGGTTTGGTTTTTAGAGGGCGTTCACTTTCGATCGAGGTGAACATCTTTTGTGCGGTAATAAAAAGAACCGCAACAAAATATTTCTCAGAACGCTAGTTCAGATTCCCGCTCAGGTCATTACACAGTTTTGGTTGCTGGGGAAAACCCGAAGATGACGTCTGCTCATTTCCATAGGCGCCTACCGACCTGGTGGCTCCACTTCACGGTCGATGGGCAAAAAAAGTGGTCACTCGCTTGACCCGTTCCTCCTCGCAACAACAACAGCCGCAAGCTAGCCCCGGTTCAGACCGGTACACTGACACCAGCCAACACGGGTCCTTCTCCTATATAATCCATTTAATTTATGGTGGTGGTTTCGGACGTTTCAAATATAAATCCTAAATGATTGGCAAATAGCCGAAAACCAAATCCATTATCAAATTGATGATATTGCTGGACAACAACAAACGGCAACAAATTCATTTAAATGGAAAAAGTGTCATGACCAAAGCCGATAAACCACGTAAGCAATCCTATAATATAAAACAGAGATTTTGATTTTCCTGTCCGGAGACTAAATCTCGAAATGGAAAACCAAATTGCATGAAATCTTACATACCGTTACTACACCACCATAATTCGCTAGCGACGGAATATCAGATCTCAATTTTCAAGATTACATTATAAAACAAGCGTTACAAAATTCTGGATAATCTCCCTTTCGCTTCAAACTTAAAAAATGGCGTCTCCACATCAAAAGCAT
>JAQGBY010001168.1:0-31938 GCA_034698785.1 Mycogona germanica
CTAGACGCTGCCGGTTGGTTGAAATATAAATCTTGATACGCGTGTGACGTAGAGCGTGCGACAGGTAAACACGGAAGATGAAGCCAGGTTGGCGTTAGAGGAGGAGGAGAGAAGCTCGACGGCATCATGTCGGCTCATCCAGGCATCTCTCGCGCTCTCTCGACGGCGGAAATCTGGAAATGTGCTAAACTTTTCTAAATTTATAATGTTGACAAAATCAAAGCCCCGGCATATTCGCTTTCATTCCGAGACACTCGCCAAATGAAAGGTGGGCAAAACATAAGGGCGCTGGGGCGACCAAATGTCAGACGCGATTCGTATATGGGCTGCGCCGGAACACAGTTCCAGGAAGTCAGCAAGATAGAGATGCCATATCTTAAGCCCATTTGTGTTCAAGAAAAGCTAGACAATTGCAACTACCATACCCGAGCATATTTTTACTTTAGACTTGTATATTTTGTCGCGCTAAACTTTTGTAGAAAAAACGTTTTAAGGGATCTATTTTTTAAAAACCTGTTCTCGTTGAAATTATCTGGCCACGGCAATGATAAAATAACGTTAACGTAACACGTTATTTTCAGTAGTTATCTTCAAAGTTAATCGGACGCAAATCAGGACTGTTCTGATTCTATGATCTCTCCAATTCAAGACTGTCCAACATAGAAACGTCAAGAGCCGGAGTAGGACAAAAGATAGGCGTCTGATTCGCATGAACCCTACATATAGACTCCGACCATAAACACTATACTTTATTGCCTGGCAAATATTAGGAAGAAGACGGAAAAGAAAAACAAATAACGTTACGATATACCCGATGGATTCAGTTTTAGCAGTCAAAAGTGGCATTAACGTGATATTTGATTGATATTTCTTTTCGCGAGCGTACAACGGTATTCGGCGAAGGCAGTTGGAATTTTTGGGTGGGGAAAGAAAGGGGGGAGGAACAGACAATGGGGAGAAACAATTTACGTAGTGTTCACTGCAACCGTAGACTCTTCTCGGTCGCTCCTCAGCGCTCTCTCTCTCTCTATCTCGAAAACATGACTCTTTGCGAGGGCTCCATTCCAAGGCGGAAATGAACGTGTCCCCGAGTAGCGCTGGGCGCGTCTAAGAATGCTCGCTTATCTCGCGCGCATCGTGTGCCTCAGATGATGACGTCGTCTCTACCCATATGTATATGGGTGGTTTCCACATGTATATGGAAAAGGATGGCGGAAAGAGAGAGAGAGAGAGAGAGCAAGAGAAAAAAGAACCACTTCGCCATCTTCGAAAATGCACGAATCAAAAGTGAAGCGAGCTTGCAATATATCCTCCTCTGACCTTTGGTAACAAACCGCTTCACAATCGTTAAATAGCATTCATTTGTGTTGAGACAGTGTCGTCGTCAAATTCCAAAATATCACGATCTTAATAAAACACCAAACATATGGTTTGGCCTGTAACCATTAGGATATTTATTCTATCATAGATCCAAAAATTGCTCATTGGTGCTAACTTGACTGCAATTTCATTTAGTTCTGTTCTGTTCAATTTCATTTTTTTCTTGTGTTCCATTTGATCAGGACCTAAACATTGGCAGCAAATAATGTCGTATTGGTTTGATCGGTGAACGTCAGTGTCGGTCGGTCAAAAAATTGATGTGTGTGATTTATAGGACACTTATGTGTCCTATAAATCACACACATCAATTTTTTTTCTCCTAAAAACATGATTCCAAACACATAATAACAATTGTTTTGTTGAAAACATTACTTTCGACTTTCTAGTGATAGACTAAATTAAACGGGTTCATTTTGGAATTACCAAATTAAACATTCAGGGTTATTTGGCACAAAATATTGAATGAAAGTCAAAGCAAGAATTCAAACACAAAAGGGCACGACAAAAACTAATAAGGAAATGATGACCAGTTCAGTTTGAGATCAATTCTCTCTATTTTGCATTTGACGCATAGCTAGTCGTTCACAGATCCGGAAAACTGAATAAATTTCGAATTAATCTTGACTGCATTCCAGAATGTGACGTTCGGGTTGATCGCCGGGTCTGACGAAGCCCCATCCATATTACCGAGGACGAGAAGTGAAAATTGGAAGCGATCGTCTATAGGCGACGGAACGAGGGTCGGTGCGCCGATAGAGCATGCCGATGACGTCACTTTGGGTGAAATATGATGACCTCCTATTTGTAATTCAGAACCAAAGTGGAAAATTTTCCGCCGATTTAACCGGCCTCTCGCTGCTCGGCGCTTCGGGTTCTACCAGGCGGCATCAGTAGAAAACGGCGTCGGGTCCCCGCGCACGTACAATTAGAGACCGGGCGAAAAACGGCTCAGTCAGTGTCTCTCCCGTGCTCGGTAGGCGTTCAATAACACTGTGGCGCCCCCTGCTGAGTATTTTTTAATAAGGGACAGCTGGGGTGGTCGCCCAGGACATGTACACCGCAAATACGGAAATTTGCATATTTTAGCGTCCGAATGTCTAAGCAAAATTGAACAAACACGGGACAGAGTCGTGGGAAATCGTCGACGAGCTGGAGAGGCTCCATAAATAAAAATAAAAAATCTGTATTATGTGATACTTTGTCAAAGCCCCAAAAAATTAGAAAAAGTTAAGTTTTCGAGACCATACCTACAGGCTTGCAAAAACGTTTTCAGGAGTTGCCTTATTCTCCCCCATTATTGAACATCTTTGATTCATATTTCTCCCTCATCATTGAACATCATTGAATCATATTCCTCCTTCATCATTGAACATCCTGATTCATATTTCTCTCTCATCGTCGACTTTTCACATAATTTAAGTGTATGGTTATTTTAAGGCGCTGCCTGTAATAGCCATCATTCGATTATTTTGCCTTATTGTCCGAATTTCTGATTGAAAATAAATATTTTGTGTTTTTGAAACACCTCAACTCACTCAATTTCGAAAATAGCACAGACCACACCATGATTTTCTTATAAGAGTATTTTTAGAAAATAAATTCATATATTCAATAAATTTCGTAAAACGAAAGTGCAACTATTCCGAGAATCACCGAGAACTCTGCTGGGACCAGTTGACCAACTAACCTCAGTTGTAAAGTTGGCCAAGAGGAACGCCATGTGGTAGGCTGTCCATCGTGTTGAAGAACGAAAGTCGCCACTCGCCACATAAGATATTATTGCTCGTAATTCCATTCCCGAGTGGGGTCCAACAAGAATTGGTTTCAACTTTGACATTTTTGCCCAGGGCGACGTTTAGCAAATATAGGCCCCATGTCTATCCATCGCGGAGAGATTGGAGCAGAGGAACCGGAGAACGCCCTCCTTTCCCTTTTCCTTTGCCTTCGTCGTTTTTTCTCCTTTGCCGCGCGCGTGTGCTCTTCACAACAACAATAATGGTAATAATAAGAATAATATTGGCGTCCTCCAAAAATGCGCACATCTAGTGCGCGATAGTCGCGGAGGCGATTTCATGCTTTTTCGGCGCTCCAAATGCCCCGTTCGATCTCCTGAACCGCTAGGACAACTATAGACCGACATACAAAGTACCAAGTTGTGCTGCCTGCCACGTTAACCACGTCACCATCTTCGTCACATCCATATTCATTTTGTCACAGGATAGCATTTTCATTTAACATACAAACCCAAAAAATAAACTAATTATTCGTCAAGTTATTACAAATTAATGAAGATCATTTAAATACTTCAACGGCGCAAACACGTCATGTTTTGGAAATTGTGTCGTTCGAGAATTGTTTAGAAAATAAAATAAATTACGGCACAGGTACATTCAAGATGTTCTATCACGTTCTTTTCAATGCAACAATCGGAGCACTGATTTCATGACAAATTTGTAAATTGTTTCAAAAATATATTTTATGATTTTAAAAGAATTTCGATTATTCTACTTCTACAAGATTAATCGAAACATAACGATCTATCGAGTAATAATATTTCTTTATTTTTTTATGATTACGTCGCTAAAACAAAAATATCTGATAGTTCTCATTGAACTAGAGAATGTCTAGATTCATTTCAAATTGTGGGCGTCTGCGAATAAGTTATTCAGGTTACAATTAAGCAATGAGGTGAAATTAAGAATGCAGAATTTTTAAATTTTATTTATGGATAGCTAAGATCGCGTAAAAGAGGTTTATTGTGTAGCCCGACTAGTAAATGCTCATTTTCCATAATGTACTATGGTTGCTTTTATATTTAACATTTTCGCCCTTACTCTAGTGGAACAAGCGATAGCATCATGCGTGCAACATACTCTGTAATCCCTCAATTTAAATTAATAAACGACCGGAATATGAAATTTTAAATGCAGTATCAGTCAATCTAGATACGAATGAGCCAATAATCCCGTCAATTAAATGTATTCACTACGCAAATATTAAATTTTAATTGCCGTATCAGAAAATCAAAATTGGTTCATAATCGTTCATAAAAATGGAATGATGGACAGTGCCCGACGATAAAGGCGTTAACCCCTGCTGTTGTAGCTCACTAAATTACAACTCATGTGAAAACACACTAAATTGCAAATTTATACCCGATAATATGAATATGACAATATTGGTCTAGTGGCAACGATGTTGTATTGTTAATGATGAATAATAATCCCAGCAGAAACGTTTCTTAGAATGTGCAGAACCTCCTGACTCGTCTGGCGACTCGACTACCTGCATTGTAAGTACAATATTTAACAAAAAAACTTACTTCACATTTTAATTTTTATATGGTATAACGTTTAGCAAAAGAAAACTGCATTCAAAATTGATCCCACAGTATAGATAAGTACGAGTGAGCCATCCGTGGAAGTTTATTTCAACTTACACTGATATTTTGCGTTCAGAGTTAGTCAAGGCGGATAAGAAAATCAATAATTTTAGTCTACAAAATTTACTATATACTTTTAAAAAAAGTGTCAACTAATTGCTTAAATGATGTGGCGTTGTTTTGTCGTACCTATGATACGCAGATACGATTGTGATTGAATATATTGTCTGACGACGGTTGTCTGGAGGAACTACTTTACAGATGCGCAACCGCACACCGGTGGGCAATTAACAACTTCGACGACCCCCCGACCAGTCTGTGCTTCTACTTAAACGTAAACGCGGGAGATAGTTAGGATTCGCGACATGAGCAAAGCGCTGCTCCACCTCATGCATCACCACCCCTTCCCTCCCTTGCCCCCACCCACGCTCTCCCGCTAGCAGATCCTCTTTGAACCCCGCCATCAGCCCTCCCCCCATCCCCCCATCCACCAATCCTCTAACCACCCCCTCCTCTGTCCTTCACTTTTCACGGCACAACGACGACATCAGAAAAAGCATTTCCATTTTGATGGAATAAAGAAGTCCACAAAGTTAGGCTCACAGATCGCGAGTTTTCGTCGTTCGCGGTGAGGAGGCGACTGACGACGTCAACGACGCTGTCTCGTGACGCCAGAAACTTACGTACAAGGGATTTGGGCAACTCGACTGGTGCTCCTCCTGGCAATGCAATAGTTCTACTCGATTTACGTTGACTTGTGAAATTTGAACATCCATCAAAATCCGGTTTCCAATATTTGTTAATTCGTCAGCGTTCGTCTCATTGTGCCTTGGGAAGATAAGGAGAGGGTGTTTTCGTGGGGCTGGTATTCGGTTTTCCGAGTTGGACAATAGGCCGGTGACGTTTTTCGATTAAAAAAATCGCCAGTGTATGTGTACCGGTGTTTTCGTTGCATCTTCCTTACGTATGCAGGAAGCGAAGAAAGTAAAGAGATAGGCGAGCTTCCACTACAGTTGGGTTCGCAGGGACGCTCAATAACGTAGACAGGTTTGCTAGGACGGGTATTTTGTGGATCTTCCTAAGACCCACCCACTTCCATTAACAGATAGGCACTTTGTCGGGATTTTCGTAAAGGATTTCGGGTAAGCTTTGAGAGAAAATGAAGGAATTCTGTTTATGCGACGAGCCAATTTTCCAGAAGTCGAGTTCAAAGATGCTATTTCTGAGAAATAAAGAAGTCGCTTCGTTAAAAAAATATAAGCATTTCACCTTAACATAAAATAAAACTTTTCTTAGGTAACCAACACACCGTACCTTTTCATAAATTAAGCTTCATAAGAGCCAGCGCCGGGAATCGATCCCCGATATCGAACCCGCCACACTACAAGTTGATCTTTAAGCCAACTAGATTTCGAATGGTCGCACTTCCTGTAACCAAGTCTTTTCAGGAACTGGTAGACTATCAATTGTGTCGATACTATCGGCAAACACTTTAGAATCGCAGTTGTTGACGACACCCACTTACCTTCAAACCTATGTGTATTCAACATCCCCCATCCCCTTAGCGATAGAAGTGACCTCACGCGCTCAAACACATTATCTCGTAAAAACTATTACGAGTCAAACTATTACAAAATCAGAAGCTCGGTGTTCGAATCCACGTGTGTGTTCGCAGGGTTTCAGGAGACTAGTTGTATGGACCGGTAGAGGAACGGGAAGGGGATGCGCCCATGCGCCTTTCCGGGGAAATTACAGCTGTTCTAGGAGATTGGCATTGACAAGTAAGAGAGCATTCCAAATAAGCAGCCCCTGATACCCATCGATCCGCCGCATTTACCTATAGGCGCGCGCTATATAGGTCTCGTTCACCAGAAAAAGAAGGGGGAAAGGGACTTGATATTCAGCCGACACACGCGATTGTCAAAAAGAGAGCGCGGAACATGACGTAGATGCCACTAGACGTGAGGAGCGCCACCTGCACATCAGATGCGGCAACATCAAACTCGATCAAAGCGATATTTTTTGAAGAGGGTCGACGCGCTGCACGATCAAAACGAGTTTCGCGTTACCGAATATATTTTAGTCCATTCCATAGGCTTTGACGACTTGGTTCACCTTTTCCATTCGAAACAGGAAAATCTGTGAATTCATTATCACTTGACGTCTTCAATTAATAAAGATAATATTAAGTAATAACTGCTAATATTGCTTTCCATCAGAAGTAATGAAATTACACACCATTTCCAAACCACTACAAAAAATCATCAATCTTGAATTTTATTTGACACATTGCATCCAGAGGGAAATCATGAAAAAGCCAAATGAGGTATTTATTTTTTATGTGATTTTGTTTCTGGTAACAAACAGGTTCGCAAGATTTAATTGGTCGTCCAGAGTTCGGCGAACTGCGTTTTCATTTCTTCGTCGCGATCGTGTCATTCCGACTCCAGACTACTCTCGCCAGTTGCATATGGATCGGCCGAGGCCAAATTCAGTTTCAACCTTCGCCCAAAGCCAGTTGACAAAATTGAGCACAAAATATGGGTCAAATTTGAATAGAAAATCAGAGCTACTCTAGCTCGAGAAATTTACTTTTTTCGCCGACAGCACAAGGTACAGATACATGTATACGCGGTATATACAAGAAATATGCTCTCCAGTTTCATCGTTCTGGTTGGTTCTTTCGTTCGCTAGATGTTGGCGAAAACGTAGAGAATCTACAGATTTCTGAAAAAGACACCACATATATATATTTTTAAAAACCGTATCTAACTAACTACGTTCCTTTAAAAGAAACTACAACCAACCAATACCGTTATTTTCAATACCCACGCACTGAAAAGCATATTTCCAAACATGTTGTCGTTTCTTGGTTCTCTTGAGACCCAGTTCCCCTAAACACAACAGATCGAATTTTTAAAAATTGTTTGTTATAAGACAAAATAATGTATAATAAGCAGTTTAATAAAGTGCTAAGGCAATTTGGCTGATTATAAACGCAACCGACATATGGAAAACGCAGTTTTCTCACGCTAATAAAATATTATATTCTAGCCTCAATGCTCCTGGGGAGGACGACGACCTGGTAATTTTGCCTAGCCTAGACTGCTTATGAAAGGGAGCTTTAATATCGTACAGTCAAGGGTCACGTTTAACTCCATTCCTAAAAGGATTCGTGCTAAGGAATTTCTCTCGTCCGAAAAATTCCGAAGATGCCGGTCGGAATCGAAACCACGATACGAAAAGTTAAGACTACGACATTCAATAAGTGCACAACCAGTGTTGCTGCTTTATGGGTATGGTGACGTTGACTATGTCAGTTTAAACGTTGTCTGGGAAGTCAGACAGGCAGACGGCGGACTTCCGTGCAGACTGCAGGCTATCGCTAAGGTTGTCGGCTATGAAATTTCGCTGGCGTTTTAAAAAGAAGAAGACTTGGCGTTGTGAAAATGTGAATTTGAATAGCAGCGGTGACCGCATAACGCTCCCGGCCAACATTTTGAAAGATGTATTCGTTCCAACAAAAGAAGATTAGTTTCGGACTTGAAGTCCATCTCGAATTGTGCGTCACATCGAGTGCCAGAGACAAACAAACAAAACATCAATAAATAAAAGCTGTATTCACTGCAGTAGCAATCCGCATTTTTGGCAACAGCGGCGGTTGCATCGAATCGAGGACAAAGCGTCTTGACTCGGTTCCATTAAGACCTCCCCTCCACAACCTCTGACATTAGACATGCAATAAATTAGTTTATACCCTCGAAATTACATTCTGTCGTTTACTATGAACCACATTAATTAGCGATCATGAAAATATTTAACAATAAAATGTATTCCTTAACAACGAACTCAGTTGTTGTACACGTTCGTCAATTGTTTGATATTATTGAAACATCAGCTGAAGAGTTGATCAGCCATTGTCAGTAATCAACCGAATATAATTCCAGTGATTTTTGTTAATGTCATTATCGTAATGGATTCTTTAGAAGCTCGAATTTCGAACGGTGGATAGTCACACAACTCTACAGGTGAGAAAACGCTTGCGGAAATCGTTGCAGATCATCAACTCTGACCTCCGCCTTTGATTCGTTATATGAAGACATATGTAAGCAAATGGCAATTTTCGATTCGTTCGGCGCACTCTATTCTCTGTTTGAGGAGACACAAACTAATCTAGATACGATAAACACTTCATTGAAAATCACAAGAATTTCACTTCCTTGGGCTAAGATGTTGCCGTTTGAGCAGTTGAGGGGCCAAGTTTATGTCGCGCGCCCTGGAGACATGTGCTGCGGGTGATCACGTCCAGCTCTATGCAGCGCACGTGCGTTCGAGAGAAGGGCGAGGTGGTCTGCTGGAGTGGGGAAATCACGACATGGGTTGCGGCCGTGGCCCCGCGGACGCGCCCCCGGGCATCCAACCAACCCCTCCCTCCCTCAATTTCCATCCAGACTTCGCTTCTCCTCGTACTGCACCCACCGTCACTCAAACGTCCACTCTGAGAACGCAATCCTTGTCACATATTAATAATTGCGTTGGACGGACCGCTGCTGTTTAATATTGGCGACGTTGGTTTGACCCGATATTGTGGCCGCATGTGTACAACTTTTTCCCCTGCGGCCATCGATATCACCACCACTATAACCGGATGTAGGATCACGTAATGAAACGGGGAAAATCGCGGCCAGATGGCGACTCTAACCGGATATACAAATTGGTAAAAAGCAGTTTGTGACTATCTTTTGGTGTTTGGGTCAGTTATATAAGATAAACTTTTGAGAATCGAGAACAGGTCAGCATGAGAAAACTATATACCGGTAATCTTGCACAGCAAATTTGCCCATTAAAAAGAAATTTGTCTTCTGTTTTCGATATGATTTTTCTGGAGTCAAGATTTTCTAAAGATATTGAATAAACACCATAAAAATTTGTTTCGTTTTTTACCGAACTTCTCAAACCCTGGCATTGCAAGTTTACGCGCCCCATTTGTAGTTGAGCTGCACGCATTGTGTGCACATTTGACATCACACTGTTAAGTTAATGAAAAAAAGCTTTTTGTGTCGCTAAATGTATTATGTTTTTCTTTGCAAGGAGAGATTGGATACATAAAATATATTTCCGTCATTTGTTTGTACTACAAGCGTATTATTATAAAAGGGAATCCTACCTCAAGGGAAATCTCATGGGGGAAAAGACATTTTTGGAAATATAAATGATAAAAAAGACAAACAGCGCATCTGCGAGTAATTTTATCAACGGCTTGTTTGTACTTGCTGAATATGCATACGAATGTTCGGTCGCGAAAAGAAGTGGGCCACGTATTTTCCCTGTTAGCGAACGTGGTTAATGAGGCATGGGTTCATAGGATGTGTGGAGAGGGTGCGTCTAAAAATATAAACATTCCGCGCTCCATCTTCCACTACCGAAGGGCGGACATCTATCAATCGACAATGCTGTCGGGTTGGCTTATTTTTCCGTCAAATTAAACGAGAGTATGTTTTTTCCTGAATGGTCGCAAATAACAATCCGATAATGGTTGACCTTAATTGACGGGTGGAGCTTCTGCATGACAATTGGCTGCTTTTCTGTGGCGATATAAATTGTAGATTAGATTAAATTTACTTTTAAAAAATCGATAACTGTTGAAATCGCAATGAATGCCTTACATGAATGCGAGAGGAATAGTGTAGAGTGTTGGGTTGCTCAATTGGTACAGCACTGGGCCGGAAATCCAGGGATCCGGCGTTCAACTCCCGGTCTGCACGAAATTCTGTATTATTCGCAATTACCAGTTCTAAATAAAATAATAGTAAAATATTATAAAATCGAGCTCGCCACTCGGTTTGTCTCCTTCATTCGGCCTGTCCCGAATTCCCCATTTAATATATGAATGCCTTACATAATCATTTATTTATACGGTATATTTATAAGAATAAATATATCTTTTAAACCTTAACAATTATGTTAATTTTGGAAATCATTCATTTGCAAATTATTGGTGAGTCTTTCAATGTGTTATATAACCTGAAGGTTTAGGAAATACTTTTTGTCATCGTGTCGGTTTCTACCTCTATCTTTACATCTTTTAAATTTCCTGAGCTTATTTGCGCGCGCTGACTAGATTAACTGGGTCAGGAAATAGATTCGACGGAAGTTGTCAACATATTTTTGGCGGCCAAAATTCATTCTCCATGTGGCATCATCCCCCCTGCCAGAATCGAAAAAGCCAGACATGCACGCCAATCGGTAAAGCATCCGTAACGAATGCTGCGTATCGTGCACGCATTTTTCCAGCCCCCCCCCCCAACCAAAAAGAAAATCCAGCCCCACACACACACACACCGTACTATGATGGCGGGCGCCGCGGTTGATTTTCGGAAAGTGCGGAACGAACGAGTTCCTAAAAATGGGAACCTTTGCATGCGTTTATCTCTCCGATTTTCGGTTCGAGACATGCGCCGGCGGACGCGCGCTCGGTCACGCGAGCCATCAATTATGAATGAACATGTCTCACCGCATTCACTGCAAATGCGAAACAGTTAATGCATGACCCAAACGATTCATCACCAGTCAACTATATATGACGTCGTCTACATGTACATGGGCCCTGACATGCCAAGGGTGCTAGCAAGAGTTGGTTGGGGATGGAGGGAAGGTGGGTGGGAGGAACATTCGTGTAGTGCCAAACCGCATAATGGAACACTTAGGAGTAGGCATAAATAACGCTTAAATGGTTTTCTAAATGCCGCAGGACACACTGCGCAGTTCACTTTTTTTCTCTCTCATTGCTCAACGGCAACGACGTTTTCCAGAAATATGCCTTCACGATCGCTCCTTAGGAATAGCGACACGAAAGGAGAGACCATGAAACTGCGATTAATTTTTATTAATGGTTCGAACAGACTGCGCGACTTGCAACCATCTGGCGACAGTCAATAGTAAATTGATTAAAATCAAGCAATTTATATTTTTCACTAGATTATTACACTAGATGATGATGTTTCCATCCTTTGCTGAAAGCAATACTTCCGCCAGGATAGAACGATTCCCTTTTACTCGAAGGCCGTTAGCGGCCACCACTAGCAATGACGTCAGCGACCAATACTTTTCCAGCCATCATTTTTCTGGGGTTATTATTCCTGGAATTAAACCACTCCTTTCGTTTTCATTCTCACGCTATGTCGGATCCACCGAAACCTATCGATATAATTTACAGCCATCCTCAAAAATCATTTTGCTCCACAACTCGGCAAATCTAAAAAAAAAGGTCGATTTTTCACTTGCCCCCAATGACGTCAATGCTAAGCGTTTCTTCCCAATTGGAGTCGACCAAAAAAAAAAAAAAAAAATGCAGTCAATACCTACAATTCGTCGGCGTTTCATTTGGCCTTTCAATTGTCGGAATACGGCTGGTTTTTTGTCGAGTGCATTTAGTCCGACCACAATTTCACGAATAGACCAGCGGACAAAAAAAATTCTCCTGATGCGGTCCCACCACCGAACACACACATATATACACAGAGAGACCCCACTTTTACACTCGGTAGCAGTTTACCGGGCAATAGAGGCGTGCGCACGTTTCATTAGGAAATTCGCAACGGGTGATAAAGTCCACTTTTCGCGGCCATAAAAGGAAGCGCTCGCGAGAGTGGCGCGAGAGCGGGGACTCGGGGGCCGCCGGTGTCTGCGCGCGTTTTTGGCCTATACCCGAGATCCTCTACGGCTCGCGCCAGATTAGCCGATGCGGGTTTCTCAATTTGGCATCGCTAACGTGAAATTCCACGTTGAAATTGGTCACGCGGGGTGGCGGGGATTAGCGAGCTAGAATGCGTCGGGCGCGGGGTAGTACTACTACCGCACTCGTCCGGCTTCGACTTATAGGGTGACATTTGAAACGAGGCTCTCTCTGCACTATAGTCAACCTATTTTTTCTCTACTTCCGGTAGAAATCACTACTTTGGAATTGTGAATATTTGTCTCGTCACTACGTGTTCAAGAGGTTCGTCGGAAGTTCATGAAGAAAAATGTCTCGCCTAAGAACGTCCTCAAGATTACAAATATAGAGTGGTACACGCCAGTGTATTCGAAAATAGATAAGGGATGAGCGGAATGCTGGACGCAAAACCAAAATGCTGATAAGAGTTGGCAAAACTATTCGAATATAATAATAGTAAACTATTATTTGAAATGAAAAAATTAAACTAGATAACCGTGGGAACTGACACTACAGATAAGACGACAACGATTGGTAAATTTGTTGATGTGAATCGTTATCGTCTTATCTGTAGTGCGTATATTTTCATTTTAAATAATAGTTTACTATTATTATATTCGAATAGTTTCGCCCATTCTTATCGCCATTTTGGTTTTGCGTCCAGCATTCCGCTCATCCCTTATCTGTCCTCAAGATTGTCGAATAGATTTTGTCCCAGCGAGTGCCGTCCTCTGAGGTTTTTATCAGGATTTATATCCTAGTGGCCATACTTCAGCTTACTTAATATTTTTCAAATGTAATCGAGGTTAAATGAAGTGATCCCAGTTGTTTTTCTAAAATAGAGATTGTGAAGCCGGATGGTACACGCTGTATTTTCTTTTCAGAAATGTCACATTTTGTGACGGACAAATACCCCCTTTTTGAGATGCAAGTTTTTACTATGTCGCACGAACGCTCCGATCTGCTGAGGCATGATGCTCGCATGAAGTATTAAAATAATTTTCACAAATTGAAATTTTTTAAGCGTCTCCGTATGGATCTGTTTTTCGAATGCCCACTGACGCCTCTGCTACATTATTTGAGAAAACAGCTGAATTCAAAAAATTAAAATCGCCAAGATTTTGATGTGGCCACTGCTCCGCTATCCGAGTGCTAGTCGTGCTTGCAAAATGTGCTTACGCAAGACGCAAATTAAGCGTAGATCCTGGACCCTGGGTCCGGAGGGCGTGGCGGGTCGGTTGAGGAGGGATAGTTGAGCTGCCCCCTCCCTCGCACGCGCTCGCACTTTTGACAAACGCCGAATGTGGGCCATCAATTACGGAGCGCCTAGGAGCACATCCAAAGCCGTTCCGCACGCCGGGCGGCCTCTCCGTTTTTGCCGTCGTTGCCACGTCGTAATCCATTCATTGCCTGCCAGCGACGAAAAATAAGTTACCGCTCGCTCTCATCCAAGCACCGGCGCCTCGCCACTAAAACCTCATTTCGGCCAATCACGGCTCCACTCATCATTTCCTCCCATCCGAACGCATTCGAATCCTTGCGCCCCAACTAGCAAAAAATAATTCGGCCAATCTCAAAAGCTCTTTCTTTTGCACCACCACAAATTGCCATTAATTCTCGTATTCAAGATAAAAGGACTATTTTCTTAGTGTGGATAACGCAGACAAGTTGATGAGATGACGAGAGCGTGGCGAACGACGTTGACCGATAATGATCCATTAAAGATAAGTCGAAGCTAATTAAAACCCCCAGTGACCATTAAATTAAATAACAGCTCTCAACCAATCAAGAATGAGTGAATTTCGGTCTCAAATTTCGATTGCATTGTTTTATTAAGTTTTCGAGAACAGTATTTTGGGACTATTATCGTGGGGAGGATAAACGCGACCCAGTTGGCAAACTGACAAGAGTAGTGGGGGATGATGTTGAACGAGGGTGGCGCTGCGGTCGTCCTCGCCTTGATCACAGCGGACGGAACTAAAGCCACGCATCAGAGTCGGTCGGAGCGGACATTAATCATTGCCAGAATGAAGACAGACGATGACTCGGCAGAGAAGCTCACTGGTGGGGGGGAAGGTCTTGCTTTTGGGGCTCAGACACCGGGCTAAGGGGGAGGATGGGAGGAGGGAGAGGTTTGGCTTGGAACCAGTGCAAACGGACAGCCGGGAGAGGTGTGCGTGGGGTCGTTCTCAAATCAGTCGAGCCAAGGAGGTGTTAGTTTAGAATACAGTTTCACAGATATCGTGATGTGATTTAATTTAACTGGAGACGGAGATAAAAGAGCTGGATTGCTTTGGAAGCGGTCAACAATTCGAGAATCACACAATAACGTGTGGTGCCCAGAGGTGTGGAGTAGTCGAGAGGATAGCGTGTTTTCCTCGTGACCCGTGATCGCGGTTTCGATTCCGGAAGACACCTTCGGAATTTTTCGGGCGGGACGTTAAAGATCCCTTTCCTAGGAAGCCTAGGTTAGGAACAATTTCCAGGTCGCCTACCTGGGGGGAGGAGTTATAAAATATTCAATCACCGGTGAACCCCCTTAACAAACATTTAAAAAAGTAAAAGTGTGGTGCTCCGTGGCGGCGACAATTGTAACCCCTTGATCCGCGCATTCGTATCAAAATGCCGATAATCGATAACAGCGACATCTAGTGATAAATGCTGATGGAAGTTCAAAAATAATAGATATGGAACCGATATTTAAAATAATAAAAATATTTTATTATTTTGGAATCAGAAATCGTCAACAAGATTGTCAATAAACTAAGTTTACATCTGATCTTCAGGAATAATAATAATGCTGATGGAAGTCTTCAGTAGTTTAACCGGCAGATCTGAAAAACACAACTATTTGTTTTTTTTAAAGTTCGGAAAAATTCTAACAAAATGTTCTTATTTCAGAAATTACGAAGAAATGAAAGCTTAATCGTGTCCTACTCATTTTTTTTATTTAATTAACATTTGGAAAAAGTTCTAGAAAAGTTTTTATGCAACGTATAACAACCTTTTTTTAAAGATAAAACAACTTTTTCATTTGCCAACTTACACACAATGGTTAAAATGCTGAAGTATAAAAGTGTTTTTTGGAAGACTTAGCTTTTAAATAGATTAATGCTAACCAATTATTTCTATGTTGAAAGTACGTCACATTTGAGGCTCGCGCAAAGTGAGTGGCTTTTGACGTCTACCCATCTATTTCTTCGCTCCGAACAAAACGGATCTTGGTTTTTCTTTTGTCCGCACGCTTGCTCTTCATCCTCCTCCTCTTCCTCATCTCTCCGAGGATCATTTATAGATGTGCAAATGTAATCAACGACAGTCGGCATCGACTTTCGGGCCACCTTGAATGCTCCAGTCAACTGTGTGTACAGGTCTCACCGATCGAGACGAGGCCTCTTCGATCGTCTTTGTGTGTGTCTGTATGTTGGACCCAAGAGCACGCCAACTATTTCGTGGCTTTGGCTCTAATCTGGTGTGGCTTATTTCCAATATCTTAATTGCTCTAAAGAAAGCCACACAGATCTAATTGTAATTAACGTATATACATGGTTCTGCTACAATGTTCAATCCAAGAGAATGGAATAACGAATGCTGCCCACAAATGGGCATTATTTAGTAAGTGGTAGGGTTACGTCAACACGGGCGCAGCGCCATCACATGCATGGGGATCGATCGATATGTTTGCTCATTTCACATTCCATGCTTGAAAGGTCATTGTGATGATTGCATTGAGATTGTATTTAACCGAAGTAACTTTCGAGTACAACATATAGCCGCATTATCAAATGTTATCCTTTATTGTGAACGTCTACAAATCGTTAAACTCACCAATTTTGGAATGCTATAAGCCTAAGTGAAATAGCACGGGACAGCCGTGTAAAGAACGTCGACTTATTGTTATTTGGAATGCTATGCTGGAAACTTGCTTACTTGAAGAAAATTAAATTTGGTATAATTGTTTTATTCAATACAAATATCTTCGCAACAAAGATTAACATCTTAAAGAATGTGAACAGTGATTTATTTCATCGTGGCACTGTTAACAAAGCTAGCCATTTTCTTGAAAGTATTTACAAAGCTTTGTAATAAAGCGTTGAAAACAAAACAATTACTTTTAATTATTAAAAATATTTTCTTAAAATAAGAAAATTGTCCCAATATCGATGCGTTTATGAATAAGTTTTTTATTGACACTGCAGATATTTTCGACTGAAGATCTCATCGAAGTGTCCAAAATATACACAGCTTGAAATAAGCATGAAAGAAAAAACACGGGTCAGAGTCGTGGAAAATCGCCGACGAGCTGGTGAGGTTCCATGAATTTAAGGCGCTGAATTTTCAGTTTTACTTCATCCAAGATTCAAGAAACCCATCAAGGCATTCCATATCACATAAACCTGAAGATGGTTTAAGAATTCATCGTCCCCCCTCCCACTATCTCGAGCGAAATAGGCAACCACCCTTAAAGCTACATCAACTCCGATCATCAATGCGACATCCGTCCAGTTCTGACCGAGAAGCTACTCGCCCTAGGACTGGCCCCACTCAAAAGACAACCAACGCATCTCCGCTTGCAAACACTATCCGCAGCGCCACCGAGAGACTTCGGCAACATTAATTTCAATTTGGCCGCTGGCAGCCACCGGGGAGAGAGGAGCACGCATAGAATTGGGAGGACCGCCTAACTACGACGACATAGGCGTGGATCCTCCAGAGACCCCCTGGGTTTGTGGACAGAGAGTGACGTTCGAGACCGATCTCACCGTGGCACCTGCAGAAAACAAACATTGAATCCGCTATTCTCCTGTCACGCCATTCTGCAGTTTTAGTGGCATGCGTCGTATTCGACGACAGAGCGAGGTTTCTTTAACAACGAATAAAGGCGCGCTTAGAAATTGTTTTCGGTCGAAAAATGTCAGAAGGCTCTGCGAAGTTCACGATGGTTCACGTAACACTACACCGAAAAACACCTCGATCTGGATTATTCCTATTTATGGGGGGAATGTTCCCGCAACATCAGGATGAAAAATTAGCAGAAATTTCAGTTCGGGTCTCAGGCGGTCACCCAGTACAGGTCTATATGGCGGCTCCTTGCTTGCTATTTGCTGCCGCCCATCTACGCAGCTGTTGCAGGTGACACATCAAGAAGCGACCGAGAGAAAGAGAGAGGGAAAAGAAACTCTCTCTCTCGTACGCGCGTTCTCCATCCCGACGTTGCCATAGCAACGGCAAAAGCGAAAGTGCGCGCGCGCAGCAGCAGCATCGCCATGCAATTCGGGCGCGGCCCAGCTTTTATTGAGGTCACAATTTGTTTTTCGCCTGATCTGCAATAATTTGCTTTGTTTCTAGCGCGAGGCGACGGACCAATCGCGACCAAGAAGGAAACCGCACCAGCGCCACCTACATATGCGCCGCCGCTGGGCAGAATTTGTGTGTTGCGAGACTGCGCAGGTCCCTAAAGCGTTTACAGTTTAATTCCAACTTTAATTGGTTATCGATCTTTTTTTTACCGAGATAGTGTGGCACGCATTTCAGATTTTTTTCCTTTGCAAATCGCAATTTTCAATTTTTTATATCTCAACCGGTTTTTTGTGACGCACCTATGGAAAAGGTGCAAAATAGCAATAAGCCGACGTCGGTTTGACACAACCATAATCAAAAGAAATGGTTCACTGGTTTGTTTTGATTTTACGTTTTGATAACGACAAGCTTTCGTTATTCGAACGATAACCAAAACAAATAGCATATTATGATTATCAAGATATAACACGAGCATTCTTAATGCGAACGAAGATGTATGAATATGGACCTAAATAAAAGTGTTTGTTTGTAACTATCTCTATAGCAGAAAATCAGACATAATTTGTTTATCTCATTAATCTGATTGATAAACAATTATCCGTCAAAGAAATTCCCTAACGCGAATATTCAATTGGACCGAGCTTAATCACTTTAATTTAACCAAACAAAAATTTCATTTTTGTCAATGGTATTGCTAATAAATTATTGATAGACTGAATATATCAAATTAAAATACAGCCCAGTCAAACATAATTAATTAATCAGGCAAAGTAAATTAATTAGTCTTGTGATAACCAAAATCAAACCATATGTTTAATAATAGATGTATTTGGTTAATGCATAAGATATCTAAGATGTTGGTATCGTAGAGATATTCATCGAATACAAAATTTCTTTACTCCTTTGCCGCAGCAGCTGGGAGAGATTATTTGGCAATGCGCGCCGTCTGGTGTCGAAAAGTATTATTTCCAAATAGGTCGAGCCATTAAGATAGCCAGAGAATGGATGCGTCGTGCAACGCCCTGGCACTTTCTCTTCTTGCATATTACTAGTGAGGCGGGAGGAGGAATAGAAAAGATAGAGTGAAAGACTAATCCGAAAATGAAAGCTCGTGAAACCAAATTAAAGACTTACAGCGACTTCGACAATGGCAGGATTTTCGCTGGAGGTGATAAGGCACAGCAAATGTATTGACAGTGGAGGCCAGCCGCTGCTGTTCTTTCGGTTAGGGATGCAATTTCTGCTTTGTAATGTACTTCTCTGTTCAGTTGAATGACATCGCCCAGTTTCAGCTAAACTATCTACAGTAGATCAGTAAAACTGTGTCATTTATATTTTATAATTAGTTATTCATCACGGAGTATTCAAAATTTATATGAAACTCGAATTAAGTATCTTAAAAAAATCACCGACTAATACCATAAAATGAAAATTTAAATTACGATTTTCTGAATCAGCAACTTCATCAGGTTGAAATGCAGAATAGTAGATATGATAGCGAAATAGTAGATATAGATATGGTAGATATGAATTCAATGGTAATAAAAAAATAGGATAATTGCTTGGACTGAAATCTAGAGTGGGAAACAAGATCGTCGATAAATAACGTTTACTTCTGATCTTCAGGATAAATTAAGAAATTGTAGATTTGCGAAGCACTAACACAAACGTATTAACACTGATGTTATGCGCTTGAATGGTGTGCGCACCATAACACATCATTTCGAATTCAACTGACGAGGAAGCGTGGCTGCCCGAAAGCACTATTGAAGGCCGGAATTTGGTAACAAATTTATTTTATTTATTCTAATTTTTTGGGTAGTGGCGAAAGTGTTAGGTGAGTTCATACGTTTGTGTTAGTGCTTCGCAAATCTACGATTTCTTAATTTTTCCTGATAGATCTGAAGTATACGTTGTTTATCGACGATCTTGTTGCCGATTCTCGATTGCAGTCTAAGGCAGTCTAAGGCTTCATCAGGTTGATTGAGATCCAGATATTTGTAAAGGTGGTCCCCCTCCGGAGGCGTCCTTTTAATTTCGCCTAGCACAGGCTTAGGATAAGCTACCTAGGCAGGTAGGCAGGCTTTATAAGGAGAGCATGGGTAAAATTTGTATTTTTTCTTACCTGGTTATTGCAGGTAAAAACTCTTTGGTTTTTCATTTGATTTGTCCTTATTTGGATTTCGTAAATGAAAACACGAATCTCTAGGTTACAAATAAACCATTATTTATAGGCATAATGAAGAATGTAGATGGAGCAGAGCTGACTGACAATCAAAAGCGGAAGGCGAATTAAAGAGTATTTGTCGAAAAGGGTGTTGGCAACTTCATTCGAGTCGGAAAAGTATACTAGCAATAAAAAATTGCACGCCAACTGCGCATCCGTGAAGGTGCGGCATCACCGCACTGCAACTCTACAAGATTGGATTTTTCCTACTACGAACGCGAGAGCAGCCGGTGCATTTGAGAGAGAGAACGCTAGAGATGGACCCGGAAACAAAAGAGAGGATGCCGGCCCAAAATCGCGCCAACGACGTCACCCAAAAGATGGCGCGGGAGGGATTACACGGGAGAGGACACTTTTAATGGCCACGACAGTAGACAATTTGCGTGCCGCTCCAATACGAAGGTTAAATTGACTCGAAAGCTAGTCCGCCCCTCAACCATCAGCGCCATTGGCACCACCTCGACCCTAGGCTCAAAATGGCGGAACCAAGACCCTCTTTAAACTGCAAAACCAGATTGGCAGAACAGCTACTAAAAATGCAAATATCCGAGTCCGGCCACCGCGAATGATCCCGTTAGGCCTTTACCCCTCTTTAGCCCCTCAATCCCCACTTTCACCATTGCTCACCGCTCACATCATGCACATCTTTAGCCGAAACTTCCCTCCCCCTTAATATGATATGCGGGCCTCGACGTCCATCTGTTTCGCTCCACTGAACTTAACGAAGTCGCGGGCATCGTGGCTCCACAAGAGTTTCCGCACGAGTACGGCCAACTACCGTGAGGGGGCACTGCGGTCAACAAGTCTTATATTATATTAGACGACCGTAAAACATGGGCATGGAATGGCGCAGTCTCTTCTTGCAATGACAATAACACTAAACAATTAAACAAACGGCACCAATGTCCACCATGAGTGAGATGCGATGTGGACCGTTTTAAAGTAAACAAGATGCAACTCAAGACTAGTTTAACTCTTGTTGAGGTGACGAAATTTTCCAAAGGGTTTCTGTTGCTGAAAGTACTCTTACATGACTAACTATACGCCGAAAACTGAGGATGTACGATAAAACTCGAAATTGATTCAATTGTTTTTGTCAAAATTATCAAATCTTATTTGATACAGCTAACAACAACATACTGTTAATTATTGCCATAAATTGTGAACTCATAGTTCGTGTCGCAATTATGCACCAGTTAAATCGTCTACAATCAAACAGACCCTACCATATTTTAAATAGTTTATTTTAATTCCGGATATTGACTAAGTTACCAAATGTGAGAGAGGGCTTGTCTTCGCTCATTGATGACGTAATGAATGTCGAAACAATCTTTCTTTTTTTAATAATGAACGACTTTTATTCAAGGGTGCTGGTGATTTAACACCTCAACCTTCCATCGAACGACATAAGGATGACAATTTAGAACTGACAATTTAGAACTCACACGTTCATGAGTAAGAAAAACATCCGATATCGAAATGGGAATTTGAACTTTGTACATAAGAGAAGAGAATCAATCTTTCTAGTTAACTGGATAATTGCAGTTCACCATTTCAGTCGCCATTTTGAATGCGTTTGTCAGATCCGTTCCTTAACGAGTTCGGTCCATTTCCAACTTATGTCATCGCAATAGTATAGACGCTGACATCACTAACGCAGAAGTTGTTACACGTCAGTTTAGCAACCTTCTCAAACGACGAAACATTAACCGAGTCGAATAGGTCATTTAATTTGACACTCCGGGCGACACGCGTTGAACGTGTATCTTAATGAGCTCGCCAAACTAAAACAAAAGCACTAAATACAGTAGCCGTAGCTTTTCGCGGAAATCGAAACTCCAATCTCAGCTGGCGGACTGGAGGAGCCTGTTCAGATGACTGCACCGGAAGTGTAGGCTTTCAGGAGTTCCGAGGACATTAAACGGATTTTCAGGGCTCGTAAAACATATCCGGAAACTTGGGTCGTTTGTAACACGGCGTACGTGTGATATGAGGCTCTGGAAAAGATCGAGGATACAAACTTCGTTTATCATAAATTGTGGCGTGCAAATTCGGACACCGATTGTCACACGCTGAAGGAATAACTACCTACCAATATTGGGGTAATTGAAATCATACTTGAGGTAGGTGGCAGACACATTTAACTGAGTCAGAAATACAATTAACAAGTGATTGGTTTGATTTAACATGATTAAATGACATTTTAATGTTTGCGCGAATTGTTGAGAAAACTGTGACATCGATACTTCGACGACTCAAAGAAGTTGACTTATACAGAGTACAACAGGCCTGCAAATGAAACAGCATTTTCATTGCATGAGTTCAGCAAAAGGCATTGCCTTTGAAAAGCAACCCCTGATGCTGTACCGCAAAGCAAGCCAAAACTATATTGAAAACTATATCGCATGTTCAAAACTATTTATTCCAGCAACCTCAGTGTGGTTTAAGTAAATCGCAGATCAAATTTGAAAGAAAAATATTTCGTAATATTCCATTTCTTAACTAATTCGTTTATGGAACTTCAAGAAATAATTACCGTAATTATCGAATTATCGTAATTCAGCCCATCGTAAAAGGCCATATACTCGTAGATATCCGAATATTGATTTTTCTGTTGCCACTAAATCGGTTTTCATTTGTAACGGATGCGAATTCGAGTCATGTGAAGGAAAATATTGGTGGTTGTCATTCGCAGCTAGAGGACCCAGTCGATGTCCACATCAATGTAACGACGGATCGCGGTAGGAAAACGCCATACGTTTCTATTTCCAATTTTCAATTTATGCTAAGCCCTTTTCCCGGAGTGACCATCGGATTAACTGGGCACATCCGAAGCACAAAATATAGTGTCGATCGTGGCTGGGCGACTCGCCAAACTGAGCGGCGCGGGCTTATCGGACACGCGTGGGAGTGTGTGTGTCTGGGTGAGATCCGTATATATATATTCCCCCCGATTGCTTTTTCCCCATCCACCACCCCACGCATTAGTGGGTGAAAAAGCGCGAAAAAATGTTGCGGTTTTCTCGGCTTTTTTCGTCGCCGATGGCGACGACGCTCCAACCTCGGTTGGAATGTGAACGAAGTGGGCATGCGGGTGCGGTGGCGTCGGGTGCAACAGCAAAACCACGCAGAGGGCAAGTGGGGAGGAGGATCCACCGTAAATGGATACCGTAATTGGCGAACGCGCCACATATATTACCGACCTCAATTAATCCGTATTCAGGTATATATATATATTCTGTACATGTATATAAACTCGTAGTGGCCACGAAAAAATCAGGTTGACTGTCATCCTGTCATCGCTTCTTTGCCGCGGCTTGGAATTCGGATGTGCGAGTTCCCTCTGTTCATTATGGAGTGACTGCATATATTTTTCTCACACATATTGGAAGTCCTTCGAAAAAAATCACCGTAATATATTCGGTAGGTCTAAGAACTCTCAAATAACATTAAAGTAGCCAAATTTACTTTGGAATAACTATACAAATGAGGAAATGATTGTCACCAAGTATTAAAGAGCATAGCGACTATTCGAAAAAACGCTACGTGAACCTGAAATGTTATTGTGATTGCAAACCAAAAGTTAGGTTCTTCGGAGTTTATTGTAGTCACATTAATGTGAGATTCTAGCTCAGTACTTGTAGAGGTGTTCGAGCAAACCAATCTAGCAGTGAGTTATACAATGTTTAACGCAAATTTTTGTTAGGTCACCCGGCCTTGAATGTGTTTGCTATCAGAATGAGTTCCCCTGGAAATGGAGCTTTGCGCTTGAAGTGCATGCTTTTTGAGTGTTTATCATTCGGCGCATTATACTCATACATATTTATTTATTTACGCCTGCCCTCCCCCATCACCACAAGCGCAGATTAACAACACTGAAAACGCGTTTAGGCTAATCCTCCATTCGAGCTTAAGCGAAATTGCCATTAAAGTAAATGGCGTCTGTTAAACATAATGAAGGCCTAACGATTAACCGATTAGGCTAATGTAATTTAAAAAACCGAGCTTTTGGTCACGAGTAGACATTGGCTTTTCCATGGTGTTCTCTATCCCTGGTGGTAGGGGGCTGCAGTTCTAACCTTCCATCCACCATATAACCCTCGCGGCAAGTGGTTCAACTAATGGTATGGTAATTAAGTAAACTGGGGCTTGACTTGGAAATTTAACCGCCATCGCGCCCAATGCTCTATTGTCGCCCTCCCACAGCCCATCCAAACAGAGAAGGCAAGACGAAAATCCTCCGGAGACTCTCTCCTTACTAAATCTTCATTGGCCATCGAAACTGAGCTAAACAAGGAAAGCTAGTGGTAAGGTTTCCGTAAGGGTTTCCACAGTAAAAGTTCCCACTCTTTGTTCCGTGGAACTGATATTTATTTAGCGTAACACGCGTATGAGTTTTCAATTTCTGCCAACCTTTATTCGCAAGATAACAAGTCTCGAAAGTTTTTGACGGAACATCCAGTTGTGGTTCATGACCAGTTTGAATATTTGAGTAATTCCCAAAATTTAATATCGACATCCCATTTGTAGCACCTATTTCACGAGAAGTCAGCAGCTAGCAATCCGTTGAAGCGAGCTGGTCTTTGGAAGATAGCTCAGGCTCAGGGGTGGTTGACAAAGTGGGGGTTTACTCATGGGCTCTAACGCTCCCTTCGCGGTCGTGGCCCGCAGCGTCTGTTGCGAAGCGCCCGAGCCAAGGCCAAGGAGGCCTTTCTTAATCTCATTAAAACTTTGGAATTAATTTCAAGTAATCAATTAGCTTTTCGGTGGCGACCATCGAGACACAGGCGGGGGTGGTGGTGGGTGGGTGGGAGAGAATGTTCCGAGCGACGAGCTGGCTTCTCCCGGGCGCAACCAAGCGCACCGGGCGGCGCCATTACTTCCGCTCCGCTGACCGATTCCACGCTCACGTCCGAGTGCTGGAGGGAGGAAGAAGGGCGCGTTGGGTGTTTGCTCCGCTCTCGCACCGAGCGCCATTCGGCATCAACGGTTGATGGAGCGCTGCAAAGTCTAATTCTTCGTTTTCCTAAACTAAAACAGATTCGAAGCTCTCGAAGTCTAGAAGGCGTTTGTCTCTCAGTTCATCACCCTGAATAAATGAGACAATTCGTGGTAACGCTTTATACTGTTATCTTATTCGTTGAAAATATATATATATTTTGTTCCAATCAACTGTAGTCAACCGCACTACAGGCACTCATGGTGCTTCGGCACTATGCGAGGGGAACGACCAAGATCGAAATTTTCGAGAGCCGGCGCCGGGAATCGAACCCGGGACTGCCGAACCAGTCAGTCGCAAAACCAACTGGGATACGACGAGTCGGAATATGTTAAAAATAATACGATTGTAAGATACTAGTTTTTTTAACAATCTCAGAAAGACTTTCTTTATGCTAAAAGCCTAGAAAATGTATCTTTATATGTCACTTATTTCTTAAAATTGATTATCTGCTCGTATTCGGTGCAATTGCTAAAAATTGACAACCCTCACAATATTTAACATTCATTCTCTGTATATGTTTGTACATTTGATAAGAGGGTTGGTGATTAGATTGATTAATAATATTATACAAACTGTTATCCAAACTGTGTGCTAGTGGCAGAATTATTAAGTCTGAGCACTTCACTGAAAATTATCTTTTCCCCACAGTGCACAATTATGTCTTCAAATTTGGCTATTTCGATCTACTCATAAAAGATGCGACTTAGTTTCACGAGCCAATGTTTACTTCTGCTCAGGAGAAACGCACTCTAAAGGGCAGAAGCAGGTTCAACACCGAAATAAAGCTGTACAGCTCGGTTGAACAAATATTTTATTTCGAGATAGATTACCTTGTTTTTGAACTGACTGTTTGCGGAGAAACATTATTAAATCGTCTTTGACTTTACCCACATTTCGTAATAGCGATGAAAGGTAACGTCATCAAATGGAGTTACTCTGCCGAATAGCAATCTGAACATTTGTTTGAGAACCTTTTTTTTTAAAAACATTATTTGAACGAAATAAACAATCAGCCTTGACGAAAACGTTTACACACTGAATAAATCATATTCTAACTAGAACGAATAAGATCAAAATGATTTGAATCGTATCATTGGTAGGGAATACTGTTATAAATGGAACACATGTTGTGCATTCAGCTGATAACATACCTTTTGATGCAAGGTCTAAAGACACTCAGACACTCGAAACAAAATTAATAATTACTCGTAAATTTACAATTGTGAATAGCGGAACATATTTTATAGGTTTATTTAATTTAAATTATCACGGCGCTAGTTTTTCAACACATTGAATGTAAATATTTTTTGTTTTGTCTGATTTTGACAGAAAATAATGCAAAAGAGAACCCCAAGTTGGATTTTTCTCTTTACGATATTGCTCCTCATGGCTAATGTATAATAATATGGACGAAAATGTTTTTATAAGATCTTGCCTAGAACGGCGCCATTAGTTTACTTGCCCGGTAAATAATGGCGTTGGCGGATTGTCATAATTTTTTTTAAAAAAGGTTAATTTTAACAGCAAATATATTTTCATAATTACAATTCATTGAAGCCCGACCCGTAACTGGTTACATATAACCAAATTTCAAAATTCACGAGTGAGACCAGCGGCAGAAATGAAGATAGTATAAAATAAATGTCGATTGTGACATCGGTTTTCTTCTCCGATCATCGAGCTGCTATAGCTGCAACGAACCAACTGATTCGCTGAAACGTCACCAGAGGACACCAATAACAGTTATGTACAGCGACCATAGGTCTGCACAGACGTTCATAGTCGTACTTGGTGAAACGGATCTAAGCTCTCTCAGTTTCGCCGTTTGGCCACTACAAGGTATTTCTGGATCAACAACAGCAGGAGCGCGAAAGGCTAGAATCAATTTGAACGTCAGCATTTTATGTGGAGGGGGCCATGCGGCGCCTGGAACCTCCCCCCCCTTCTCCTCTCCCATTCTATTTATCGGAATCCACACTTCGTTTGTCGATGATAATTCGAGCGCGAACCGAAGATAGGGGAGAAAAGCTGGTAGGAAAAACCCGGACCGTTGACAACAGCAACACGGCATTTGGCAGCGCCCCCCCCCCCGCCCACCGTCCAACAAACCGACCAACGAACCAGAGAAGTCCATTCAAATACAATCGTTTAAATTAGAGAATAACCGTTTACGCCTGCATGCCGCCTATATGACGACCACCGAGATAAGCCCAATTGTCGCGCCGCGTCCGACTGTCGAGGGGGAGGGGAGGGGAGGGGTCGGTGAGGGGGTGGTGGTGGGGGGAGTTGGTTTGGGATTTGGATGTGGGTGAGGTCGGGGGGAGGAGGGCTATTGAGAGAGTGCGCCTTCGTTTGTAGACCAGCTCGCACGAACTCGGGATAACCAGTCAGCATCATCTTCCTGTGTAGGTCACCGTGATTGACCATGAAATTGGTTATTACACATCGATTACACATCGATTACACATTTCTAATTACGCATCGAACTAATCCAAATAACAAATTGAAGAAACAAATATGGAATAACAAGAAATATATGATGATTATCGAATTGAAACTAGAAACGGAAGCTAAGGATAACGTCTAACGTCAAAGGATAAAGATAACGTCTTTAAGAAAAAATGCCATGTGCAAATATTATGTGCTCAACCAACCACAAACACACCATGCATATAGAATAAACATCAATTTCGTGGTTTCATAAATGAAATAATTTATTTTTAAATTCGCGGTAGCTAGAGTTCCAGTACTGCACT
This sequence comes from Mycogona germanica, assembly GCA_034698785.1. Taxonomy (NCBI): domain Eukaryota; kingdom Metazoa; phylum Arthropoda; class Diplopoda; order Chordeumatida; family Chordeumatidae; genus Mycogona; species Mycogona germanica. Next base: position 27,763 of record JAQGBY010001168.1, read on the forward strand.
ATATGTGAGGGAAATGTTTTCATCAGTTTCGCGACGGGAGTCAGGTCCGGGACTCTCGATCTCCACAGGCTGGGGGTCGCGAGAGTCGTGACAACCTTCAGGAATTTTATTGAAATATGGAAATGTAGCTACCGTGATTCAAACACGAATCGCTGCGTCAGTGCAAAAACGCTATAAAATGAAATGCGTGTCGGCCGATAAGACGCGCCCACGAGAGGCAGTTGCACACACACATACATACAAACATGTAGTGGTCGAGCACCGGCTTCGCCAATGGGGTCACGCCGATCGCTGTCAAGATAGTGGAGGGAAGCTGGCGATGGACGTCCCCCCCTGCCCTGCTGGATGCCCATGCATTATTCAGGAACATCGAGACGCGCGCGCGCACCCGGATGATCAGTGCCTTCTATTAGACTGTGAGTGTGCGTGTGGTGAGAGCTGATACGGGCAGTTGTCCAGGATACGGATCACAGGGATAGGCACACTGAAATACTTGATCCATCGTTCCGCCTATTGGCGATTTTAATTTTATCGAAGTTATCATTGAAAGATTCATGTGGCCAAACGCATCCTCCTCAGCTATCTTATCAAAGATATCTTTCAAGGCAAAATTTAAGATTACAAAATGAAAATGGCAAAGTCACGAATCTCTAAAATATTTTCGTAAAATATATTCCTGCAAATATTCATTCGAAAGTACTGCCCCACCCAAAACTTTGAATTGGGTAAGTTCGATTGAATAAACCCTGAAGACAGCGTGCCGTAGTGGGCTCACCCGTTATGGGCTCGCCCAGGGTGCCGTGTCCGCTGACGAAGGCCCAGCGGATGATGGTGTGTGCGGTGGAATAGAGTGAAAGAGAGAGCCCACCGTGGCGTCATTTATACGAGCGGGTGCCATTACCATCAATTAGCTTGACGGCGGTTGGGCAGGGGTGCGCGGGTGGGTACCGTCGTGACACAGTAGTCGGTGGCAGCACCACACGGTGGCGGCACGGCTCCTCGTACCCCCTCAATGCCGCGACGCCCGAGCCGACACCGCCGACACCGCTATCTCTCCGGCCCCGGTAAATACAAGTGGTGATCTGTACGCAAACGACTTTGTCGACTGCAGTTATTTGCCGATTAAAAGTGTACACGTACGGTAACACACGCACACAATCACACACACACTCCATATGTATGCACGGTAAGCGCTCACCGTCTTGCCAGGCCCAGCAACCACGTTGAACCGCCATAAGTGGGCCAATATTACGAAGCACTTTCAAGAACCCGGGCACCTTGTGTTTATCGTCCTCCAACCACGTATTACTCGAAATTCTGTTCGAGTTACTACGTCTGACTAATGTTATTGCTCTATCGGCATTCCCACATTAAGTTCAACCTTAACCCGACAGTTGCTGCTGTTAAATACTTATTTTATCTCCGTGAAAGAGCAGCGTTAAAACTGATTCAATGTGCTGTGTGATTAGCTAACAAAGTCAAAGCAACCCCTGTAGGTTGGCAATCACAGATTGCATATACTTTCCAGCTGCACTAAACATACATTGCAAACTTAAAGAGGGCAGCATTAAATCTCTATTATAGAGTTCCCAAACCACCAACATTTCGAACACGTTTTGAACCCAATTGTGCCTCAAATATATCGTTCAGCGAACTTCCTGTCACGAATTTTGCAACCAAAGTTTAGATGAGGAAAGCTAGTAAAGAAAGAACTATTGAGCGTTGATTTTAATTGTCGAGTTCGCAGTGATTACAATATTACCAGGGGCATGAGGCTCTCCGTTATGGGGGCTTGCATCTTTTTAATATTTCGTTCTACTGGAAATTTTATGTTTATTCCGTGTGTGTGTGTGTGTGTGATTAGAGGGGGGTCTCAGGAGAATGTACGTGATGCTGTGTCACGTTTACTCGCAACTGTTCCTTTTTAGAAACTCGCAAATAATGCGAGCCGAGTAATAAAACAGATAGTGTCACTGAGGGAGCGACAACTGTCATCGAAAGTAACTCTAGATTCGTGCGTGCGTGCGGCTTACGTGATCGAAATTGACTGGTTTTGTCATTCGCAGATAATTGCACTAGACGCGCATTATGTGGCGAAAATTACGATACTCCGGTGAATTCCGAAAGAAAAGCCCTAAAAATAGATTGACTTAAATTATCACTTCTTTTTCTATCCAAGCAGTGCGATGCGTAAGCATCTCTATAACATAGCATCAATTCAGATTTTATATGTGCAATGCGATAAACAATTATATTCTGATATAGAAATAATGAAATTACTGACTAAAATCACAAACAGTCTAAGACAAGGTGTTAGAAAAATCGAAGTTTATTTTATGAGTTGGCAACTTTCAAATCTTTCCCGATTACTAACTTAGGTTTTGATAACGCATTAAAAAAATTCAAACAACATAAAAGAACAAATATTCACTAGGAACGAATAGGAAAAGAAACTGAACGTTTTGCCATCTATTTGACATTCGCCTGGTGCTCATGTGTAAACCCGTTCCACAGAAGTCAAGGAACTCCTTCGACAGAGTGTCCGAAAGAAATCAGATTGTCAAAGGTGAATTTTTCCCCGCTATGATTACGAAACACCTTCCACGGAAGTCCCCATTTGGGGCAACGATTGGTGCAATGTTTGGTAGTTGAGGGTCTGAGCAGGATGCAGTGACCGTGCGCCGACTATATCGACACAGCAGCGAACCATTGACCCGACTAACCCATTTCCAAATTTCCCTAAACCAACTCTTGCGACTCTCTCTCTCTCCTCAGCGGAACCTATATTCTGCTACGGCGGCTAGAGCACAGAACCCCCCGCGTCGTCAACCCTATCTTTGACTCCACCCGCGCACAGTGCACGCTGTCACGGTAAGTGAGGCGCATCGCGCGTCTCCATGGAAACCGGGGGCGGGAGAGGCACAACACGCTAAGAAACGCTTTTCTCCTCTCGACACTCTCGCCATCTCTCGTCCCCGACGAGCTTTCTGTGTCCCGCGCGCGCGCCTGGAACATTGGCAGAGTCATCCATATGCAAGCCGCGCGGCAAAGACGATGTCGAAAATACCCGATTGTCGTCTGTCCCCGTCCATCGCCTGTGCTAATGCTAAGAAAGTGGATGGGGATGAGGAGTAGGGCGGTTGAAAATGAGGATCAAGGATTGAGGAAATGCTTTCGACGCCTTGGCGAGCTTTGACTTCGACGAAAACGCGATGATGCAAATAGATGCATCGAAAGAATCCCATTCTAAACTTGAGCACAGATTCGTCACCTCTTAAACCATAGACTAATGTGATTTCGCTCCCCTTCAGTGTTAGTAAAAATGTACTAACCCAACGTTTAAATTGACTACAATCTTGTCTCCTTCAATAACAGCACGATCGAAATACCTGTATTTTGCGAGCATATTTTTGTGTCATCCATGGCCGATGAGATCTGCGCGCTAGACGCTTTATATCGTTGTTCGCAAGATGGGGTTAGTATTTCATGGCGAAGGTTATGAAGTGGATATCAAAATTGTACATTTAGTATTTGATAATGAAGGTTGTGAAGTCTTCATGTAAATAACACGTTAACACAATTTTGGAGTCAAAGGTGAAGAGAAAATACGTCTCCCTTTTCGCTTAAAGAATGATGCAAATTTCTACAAAATTTTATTTTAGTACGACTCGTCGTAGCCCAGTTGGTTTAGCGACTGGCTGTGGCTCGACGGTCCCGGGTTCGATTCCCGGCGCGTTTTCTGCGTTTCTTGTTATTTTCTTCCATTATGGAAGTTATCGTTTGTAATGTTCTTTCCAGTGCAAAATATATTTGAAAAATTTGAATTTTCACGTGCTATAGCGTCATGCAGTGTGGCGCCTCAACGTGTTATTTTCATATTAAAAAAATTAGGATTTCTAAACGTTTGACAATTAAAATATCAAATAGAAAAATAATCGCTTTTATAAATATACAAGAAGGGTGCCCGGCTTTGCCTGGGTTTACAGAAACCACCAATGAAATAAAATATCAATTGTTTAAATTTACTGGCTATTTTACGTTTTAACGATTGTCTCATCTGTAAAGTCAGTTTCTAGTTTTGGACCTTCTTAACAAATATCTCAGATACAACTGGTCGTTCGACCCCTGCCATAGGCCCCTCTCTTGGGGGCTGCTTGTGGGTAAATATTGTAATTG
>JAQGBY010001169.1:0-31928 GCA_034698785.1 Mycogona germanica
TGTACGACTCGTCGTAGCCCAGTCGGTATTGGTACTGGCTGTGGCTCGGCGGTCCCGGGTTCGATTCCCGGCGCGGGCTCTTAAAAGTTTCGATCCCGGGGTAGTAGAGGTGCCCCTCTATCGTATAGTGCCTAAGCACCATGAGGGGTGCAAAACGCCTGTAGTGCGGTCGGCAGGTAAATCCCGTTTTAATTTATTAGATTTTGTGTTACTGCAATTATTGTTACCTGAATATCCTTAATATAAATTTTGAGACACACAAATTGTTTAGACATCATCTCCAAAAGTGAGATATTTATTGATTTAATCAGTGTATTTTTTAATAAGACAGCATAATGCACAATCATAGTTTGACTAGGTAATGAATTGCTGACCCTCTAATCTGTAATTCGTTGAAGCTGGCAATCAATCACATCACTTTTCTCTGCATGATTGTCTTTCGGCAATCTAACGGTTGAGTTTGCCAGGCAAAACGAAATATTCTCAGCTATTTCGCGGAAATCGATAAAATTTTAAGATTTTAACTCGTGGTCATGACCTATTCAGGTTGAAATTGTTTAAACGATTGAACGGAGAAGCCAGTTTAATGATATTGCATACTTGGAAAAAAGTACAGCGACCCATTTTTTCGCAAATGATTTTAACGCTGTCTTCGTCATTTTCTCGAAGCTTTTTGCTTCTGTCCATTACCCAACAAAACCAATAAAAAATTTTAAAAAATGAATCGTTGATCGAAAATACATTGCACAGTACGACTGCACGAAATATTTATTTTATTTACGGAAAAATAGTTAAACGAATTTTCTTTCTGTAATCTTTCGCATATTCGACACAGAAAAACATTTAAACGATTTTCGCATAACCGTGTTCGAAAAATATTTCCGACGCGTCTAACACACAAACGATTTCCGTTCACGCAACAACTCTGGTAAGAGGAGGATATTGCGAAGAGTCCCTAAAAAATGAGTTGCGGCGACAAAAACGTTGCGCGACATTTTTTCTCACCTCTCAATTTAGCCGGTCGCCAGTTTGGGAGCGCTGGAGGTGTGTGTGGATCTATTACATTTATATCCATTACCAGAAAAGAGGAAGAGAAAAAAAGCAGAAATGCGTAAGGAACGAAGAAAAAATCATCGAGAAATAAATGACGCATGAAAACGAACCCGGGCTCGGAGCCACCAAACAGATTGACGCGTTTGGGATTAGCGCAAAAGCTGCAAAGAAAACGGGAAGAAAATTCGCGCCCCGCTCTGGCAACAGCTTGGGGACAAGTCGTTAAATTATGTAAAATCGTCGGAGGGTCATTCGAAATTGTATGGTGGACTCAGAAGCATTCCTTTAACCAATATTTTGTAGTTTGACTTCTTGTATCTCTAGTGGTGTTCCAGAGATTCATTTGGTTGGTACAATACAAATGTTGATCGCATAACTATCAATGTTATTAATTAAATTTTGTCGACTACCCCTAATCGACTTGGAGGATGGAGGAAGTATCGATAGCGAAGACAATTGAAATCTGCAGTTACTTGCCGAATGACGAAATATGCGCCACCTATTGAATAAGCGCAGCGTTATTAGGATATATAAGAAAAAAATGACAAGAACTATATACAAATATTATCAATTCAATTCTTTGTTTATTCCATTGGGAAATGTGCAAAGCGTTGATAAAGTATTGATAAAATCGAATTTGTTGCCGTAGACAAGACAATAACCCAAATGAAATCTTAAGTTTCAAGTATTGATAAAATTGAATATGTTGGCGTAGACAAGAAAATGCCCAAAACGAAATCTCAAGTTTCAGCCAAATTCTATTAGATTCGGAAATAACTCGCGCATTGGCAATCAGTAAAATTGAAAATCGATTCCGTCCGCGTATTGCCAAAACAAGTCAGTGCATCATTATCACGCGAGACGATAGAATAATTTTGACCTAGAGAAGAATCCCGTGGAAACACTTGCTGCTATTTCAGACATTCTCGGATATTTCGAATGGCCCCCATTAAGATTTACTCGCATCGACGTTAAAGCGGTTCCGATTGAGATGAGTGAACAGAAACAACCCATGGGACCCATCCACGCTCCCAAACCAACACCCTCCCCTCCCTTCATATATACCACCACCTCCTCCTATATCCCTCTTATATTCCAGCACATCCACATTTTACTAAAGGTGCAGGACTAGTACAATACAGTAGTCAATTTGCATGGGTTGTATAATAACTGATGCACTGCCATTGCTACTAGTTGGGAGATAAGAGTGGTTTTAACGACAACAGAAGACGATCCACTACGAGTCTTGAGTCATACATATACTATTTAGGAATTTATTGTTTAAACAAACTGATGAACTCCTTATAGTACATCAAATAAATGTAATCCACTATGTTGTTTATCCTTTGAACGTACGTAGTGTGCTTGCTTATGAGAAGAACAACCGCGCTGTTGTTGTTTTAGCGAAGGCCACATTTATCAGCGTTCTCTTCAAATATAGTGTTTACTTTTGAGGTAAACACATGCGGAAGAAATTGAACGCTATCGCGGCGTTATTGGTGAACATTTGAGTAATTTCCATTGTAATTGACAAATCGGCGGTCCCGGGTTCGATTCCCGGCGCGGGCTCTCGAAAATTTCAATCCCGGGGTACTGGTCGTTCCCCTCACATAGTGCCTAAGCAGCATGAGGGGATGTAATGCCTGTAGTGCGGTTGACTACAGTTGATGGTAACTAAAAAATTTCTTAAGCACTTCAGTTGAAATTTTATTCCAATTTCTGTTTCAATTTTTTTATCCCGAACGTAGCTAGCAAAATCAATTTATTAAAAATTAATATTTCTCACTCCATCCTGATTAAATTGTTATTTCTATTTAATTTTGCGCGTAGTTAGTTACAAGTACTGTATTTTAATAGCTGGTCTTGGTGTAACAAAAAATAAAGCGGCATCTCCCTCAACAATCTTATTCAATTGTGCCAGGCAAGATGGCGGAAAACGACGCTTTTCACGCATCACCTCGAGCACGAACGTGAGTTGATCACAGATTCGTACACGCAGAGATCTTGCGGTACAAAACAGGCTGTGGAGATGGTTCTGGGGAGGGGGAGGGCAACCTATCCTCCTGAGACCCACTTACTAACCGGTTCCACCTTCTCTAAGAATTTTGTGAACGACTCTACTCAAACATTAAACGTTCTTGTTCACAAATTGAGCTCACAAGTGGCGATTCTGGAAAAGTGCTCAAGGCCGGTTAGACTGCAGAATGGGCTCCCGACGTCGCATTTGCACATAAACTTAACAGTGGATGAACTCGGATAAAGTTTTGTTTCAGTTTCATCAGAGATCTAGTGTTCGGGAGTACGCATCTGTGTTCACTGGGTCCCTGGATGATGCGAGCCCCGCGCCCGAGAACGCGTTAGAGGCATCGGCGCAGCTATCGGCCTTCGACTTGATAGAAAAATGTCTCCCAGCTGAGCGTTACGCATAATGTATACAAAGTATCCCAATATATAAAATACTCCCAGGGATGCTAAAACAACTGCGCCGTGTTTCGTGCCCCTGTCACCCTCCCAAGATCCTGGGTATAAGTCTGCTAAACACCGCCACTGAGACAAGAGTGAGGCAATTGTGATGAGTGATACAGGAATATGACGCGCATTCTCAAATTATAACGCTTTGCAAGAAAAATCTGACACAATCCTCTAAAGATAATGGTCTCTGAATTATCATATTACTTCTTTAGAGCACGCAGATTGATAACATGTACCACAAAATAGCTTTGTGTGCATCTTTTTTTACTATAGGAGTTTCTGTACCACTATTGGTGTTAATACACTATGCACATCTTCACCAATACCCCGGGATCGAATAATCGAGAGCCCGCGCCAGGAATCGAACCCAGAACCGCCAAGCCAGTCAGTCGCAATACCATCTGAGCTCCGACAAGTCGTAAAAACGATGAGTCTTAGCAATTAGTTTAAAAATTAAGTTACAACTGTTTCGTACGAGTATGTAATCTAACATATTGTACGGTGTATTTTTTAAAACTCTAAAAACTTTTCCGAGGGAAGCAGGAACTACTCGTTTAGCCGGAATGTGGCGATTGGTGTTCCTTAAAGGAGAGGAGACTCAACCAATCACGAAGCATCACTCTTAAAAATCGTGATTGTGGTCTTTACTGAATCCGGATGCTGTATCATGTTCCTCCTAGACATTAAGCGCAAACAATTGCGAAAGCTAAATGAATAAATTTCCCGAATTAGACAAATTACTTTAACAAGTTAGCTATTAAATCGTCATTAGACTGTTTATGTAGTGGCAGAGGGTGCACATGGATAAGACCAGGGTAAGCGAATATGTTTTGGCTCGGTTCGAAGCGAAGCGAAAACAACCAGCTATTACGAAGTGTCCAATATAAATGTGCCGTATGCGCGTATGCGTTTGGTGCTGTTAAACACTTTTGCTACAGTTTGCTGAGTTTATTAGCATATAAAACAGTTGTTTTATGGTTGACAAACGCAGATATAACAAGGATTTGAACGAGAGGGCATCAAACCACAGTCGAATAAGAGTAAACGAACTAAATATTGCGAACTGTTAAACTAATGCTCCGCTACTTCCGTATGATTGTTCCATTTTATGTGCAGCATGACTTCAATCATCGTTTACATTGCATACGGGGTTTCACTTAGATTTCAGGAACCTCGATAATCACTGATATCCTCAATAGATAATTGTTCAAAAAATGTTGCTATATATTCTATATTTTAAATTGAGGAGCCTTTGTTTATTGTTTATACGATTACAGTAATCAATATGGAGCAAAGCATTGTATCATATTTGCAATTGGTCTCTAGAATTCAGGTTATTAGGTAAGTTTTCTGAGAAACAGTTCATATTCGAGGAACTCAGAATCAGATGGTCCCATATTCCGTCAGCATCGCCATGTCCCACGATTCTTCCCCTCGCCATAAATATTATAGGGGGTGCTGACGTTTGCTGTCACGTTTGATTATGGCTTCCGCAAAAACAAAATTCCCAAATAGACATCAAAATTGAGACAAACAAATTTTATTAATTCCGGGAAAGAGCGTTGAAAACTGGCGATTCTATCAAAGTGGGGCGAGAGTCCTGCTCACTATCTGGAATCACAATAGGAGGGCCCACGTGACTTGTAACCAATAATGTGCGGTTCGTTTCACACCGGGGGATGGAGGAGGAGGGGTGTTGAAAGGGGGAAGGGGGGGGGTGTTGGCGGATGAAGTCTGAGCGATTGTCGCCAATTGAAGGCGACAGGACACGATAATCGTATAATCAATCAAGAAAGGGAGGTGCGGCTTTTCCTGATGCGATTCACTATCCTGAGACCTCGTATCCACCGATGCGCACTTGGCCAGTAAGGATATGAACTTCGCTGCTCACTTGTCACGTCTGATGTGGTGCTTGATGCAATTTGGGCAACCACCGATTACCGGCGTTATCAGAACGACCGTCAAAAGAGGTGACGCCTCTGTCTAACGACACCAGATCTAAAAGGAATTTTCTTAAACTATCTGAATATGAGATACTTGCGTCTTTATATTTTGCACTTTTCCTGTTTATCTGAATATGTTTTTTTATTATTTTGTCCAGCAATTCCACCATCTTACTAGTTAGTAACAATAATGCATGTGATATCCCCGCAGTTGCTCACTTCATCTTACTTGTTTCTTAATAGACAGTATTTTGAAGAAATGTGATAATTTGTGAGCTACGGTGTATCAACACGTTGGTCTTTGGAGTCTCTACAGAGTCTGTACAGTATGTTACAATGTACATTGGGAAAGCGTGGGTCATATCCGGGAAAACATCATCTGCGTGACTCATTCGTCGATAGGTGGCGCAACGGGTGCTCTCCCCCCCCCCTCCGCCAAAATCGATGGCACGTTTTCCCGCGCTTGGTGACGTCGATATTCGCCACCATCGTGCGTAGATGTGTGAGTGGGGTGGCTGAGGGAGGTACGCGAGTGCGGTGTCTGTGTTCGCGGTCGCTCCAGTCATACTTTGCCGGGTGATCAATAACTTTTCCCGCGTTTCGCCCTGGCACTGGCTCACGTGGTTCTGGATACACACACACACATGTGGATAGGCATGACACGTGGGGATGGTTCGCGGGGTTGCCATCCCAGTGGCGAACGAATGGTGGTCCGCGTTTCATCCAAAATGGATAGCTATCTAGAGTAATCTTTGGAGACGTCATGACGTAATTCCATAACGACAATTTTTTTCTTTAGCTTATCGGTTAATTAATCCTTGTTGTACTGTCTCGAACAATCAATCTTGATTATGCACTCGACGGTTTAATACTTGGTCGTCTTGTCAGTCACTTGTTAGAGATCAGGTGTGCAACCAATTGGGAGGCGATTGGTTCTACTTAAGGACGCATTTTGTTTTCAATGTTTACATTTTACCTTTAGGATCTCAGATTCAGTATCATCATAATTTATACACTAAGCGCGCGACAAATCCAAAACTGACACTCCTCCCTTGTCAAAGCGCCACCACCGGCGGCAACCGAAACCTAGTAATTGTGAAAAATACAGAGTTCCGAAAAGACCGGAAGTTGAACCACAGATCTTTGGATTGCCGGTTCCAGTGCTCTGACGAGCTGACGAGGCTGTTGACATGACCAAAGAGCATGAAACGTTTAAAGAATGATGAATCAAATTTACATGTAGGGATTTTGCTATTAAGAATCATGAAGACAGCATAATTGCGTAATAAAAAATTGAAAAACACTTTTGATCAGCATTAGATTAGTTCTCGTTACAAAAGAAATTTGCTCTGAAATTGCCACTTTGCTTTAACTAAACCTTGTGTACGTATTTTGATATCGACAAACATGTCGTCTCGTATGATTTAAGCGACTGTCTGACATATAACGAGGCACTTTCGATAGTCTTTAACATTTGAAGGAGTTTTGTCTAACCGCATCCAAGCAGTTAAACAGAACTAATCCTTTCGGCAAACGTGAAAAAAGTCCCCCCACAGTGCCGCCTACAAAACATTAAATTGTTGAGCACCACTTTATAGGCACAATAATCGTTTACCGTTTGCTACATAATCGCCTTTGCGTATTTCTGCTTCACAAATTGATTGTCCCGCTGTGCGGTTGGCCTTGAACAAAATGTAGTCATACGAACCTACAAGTAATTACAAGATCAGAGGTTGTCGTCGTATAGGCCCTACACATTCCGTAAGGTGTGGCCGATAGAGCTAATTTGGTGTATTTCGTGTGTGGCATGATGATCACGATCTCAGGGTAACCTTCGACACTAATTGCGTTGTGTGGTTTAAAGGTGGGTTGTCGTCCTACGAATGAATTCCTTCAGCCATATCGAAGAAGGAAAAATGTGTTCCAATTACGTGAGAAACAGTTGCTACAATCAATCACATTTAAGGGTCTTTTTCTTGAAGAAATCCGATGAATATTTGACGAAATTTGAAGATAATCCGCGTTGTGATCAGAAGTCTAAATATGTTAGTTCAAAATATTTCACACCCCTTTTTCCCTAATTTTGTTGATGAGCATTTTCATGCTAGTTATGTTTGTTTATGTTATGGTTCGTCGGCTTGCTTATGAGGTATGGAGAGAGGTCACAACGTCTGCTAATTGAAGTAAATCGTTCACAAATTTCTGGCAGGCAATAAAACCATTTAGCGTCAACTGATATCGCCCTACGCACCTAAAATCCGCGCGTTGATTCCAGACACAAAATTGACTCCACCCCAAATCCCACCACCTCCCTATTTGCAGTTAATGGAACGGTCCAACGTTCCAGCCACGCACCGTGTGGTCGGAAAAGTGAAGGGCTGGTATGAAAATTTTCCTCCTTCCCTTCTCTCTCTCTTTCACTCTCTCGCTAGCTCGCGTTTCTCCGCTAGCATCGTTCTGCCTTTCAGGGCAGTCTCGTTCACTGCGCGCCTCACGACCCCAAAAAACCCCGACGCAACCAGCGCAACCGCGCCCGGCAAAACCGCCGTAGTGCTGTGCTGCCAATGTCGGCAAACGGGTTCGCAGCTCGAATGTGAACACCGGTGAACGGAGACTGCGGTTGCGATGTTTTCTAATCCGTGCAGTGCCTACTTGAATCCCCCCCCCTTAGTTCGTAACGGATGGTGTTTGTGACTCACTTTGATTTTCGCGCTCGACAAAAAGTTTCCGTTACGAGAAAATTTAGAGTCACGATTCTAAAAATTGTCTTCAGAAACGACTAAGACAATGCTTTTTAAAACGTTACTTTCAGTTTAGCTAGTCCAGGCGTTACGAAAATAGTTTCTTTGAAACAATTTGTTCAACCATGAAAAACTAAGTCAAGATTTGTTCTGCTTAGAAACTGATTACAGTAAATATAAAGGAGAAACTCATTGATAATTTAATTTTAAGATCAATTAAAATCGAGAATCGAATCAAGGCCCACATTTCGTGAGTTCATGATGATTTCATGAAGAGCTCGTCGTCTATCTGTTAGAACTACGAATTTCAATTTGTGTCCTATGTTGTAGACTGTTAGGGGGACATCTTTAACGGTCTCATCTCAGAGACGACAGCAGTCAGTATTCAACCTATCATCAGTCGAATGCACATTACACAAATCACTTCTCTCTTTGATGGTAGCTTTAGTGCCGGAGTCAACGATGACTTTCGTCAGTCAATTGCACTCGCGATTTCTGTTTTTCTTTTTCCTATCTATTATTATATTTTTTTTTACTTTGCTCAGTACGGTTACTTTTTTTTGCGATTCGTTCTTTCTTATTCTTGCGACACGAGAGAGCGCTCTCTCTCTCCGGGAACGTCATGTGGGACCGGCTTCCGCTTCTCAAAACAACATCAACAACACTTGTCACTGACAATATAATCGCCCGGCCGCCACAGCTACTACCTCGTCTCCCTTCTGGCTTTAATCGCAACGCTGGCTGCGCCCAGAAGGTATTACAGATGAAAGGAGCGATAGAGATAGATAGAGAGAGAGAGAGAGAGGTGCTGCAAAGTGGCGACTGGATTACAAACGGAGGGGATTTAAACGTGTTTTTCTTGTGTGTTGTATTGGGTTGCGTGAATGGAGAGTTATGTCTCCTGGCGCCTTAAGCTATCAGCGTATTGGAGCTGAAATTGTCACTGTCATCTAGAATGGTTTGGCTCCGATGTCGCCGGTTCGTCCACTAGGGTTTTGCAGCATGAACAACTGAGATTTTAATAGTCGAATGTGTGCAGATCACATTGTGCCCCAACCATCTCATATTGAAATAATGACCCTGGCAATTTTAATGACAAATAGTAATTAGGTATGAATCTGCAGTAATTAATAGAAAAATGAGTATATCGAGATAAGTAGTAATCGAGAGTAGAATTTGATTAAAGGTAATGCAACTAATATTTGTATTTGCGTTGGTATTTTAACTATGGTAGGTGACCTGGCATTAATAAATACGATTTATTAATTTGTGATTCGTACTTTTGATCACAGCTGTATAGGTTATTTATCGATGACCATTTTAGTCGGTCTTGTCAAATAGCAAGACATATGAGTTGAGCCATATTTCAAGACTGATTTTGTCTGACTAATAGAATTGACATGAAATTCTATTTTCGAGATTTGAGAGACATTTTTACGACATCTATCTTCGTTATTATCTGATTTTTTTTTTACACATCAACAAAATTAGTGACTTTCAAATACGGAGTATTTGACGGACTTGATTTTTAAAATAATTGCCCTTCGCATCAAGATCGTTTTTTATTATAAAAAGGATGAACAAAAAAATAAGGGAAACCGAATCTGAGCTATCACAATATTTCTGTCGAATGGAAGTTGGGTATTGGAATGCTGGGGGTGGTGAGGGGTTCGGAGTGTGTAAGTTGGTTGAGCTGAAGGTCGTCAGCTGTCTTGCAAGAAAGTTGGGATTTTAGAAGTTTTACTCGGGTCACAGTTAGGAACCACAATCCTAAAAAAATATTCATTGTTGACGGACCATCAAATATGTTAGCTTATGTGGCGCGCTAATCCGCGTTCAGATATTTGTGCGGTAAAGTATTTGATAATTCCAATATTTACTAACGTTAAATCTAAAAATGAGTTATTTTGGCTCATTTTAAGTGGACATAGTGGCGATTTTGGACTTGACGGGATTGTCGAATGACACACTGAGAATGAAAGAGACGTACTAATCGATATTTATCTCTGATACTCGTTAATAAAAATGGCGTATTACTTTTATAAAAATAAGAGCGAAATTTAACATTGACCATAAGCGATAGCAACGCCATCTCGTGTTAATTCGTTGGTGGGTTTGTCGGTTCGTACGTTGATCGCGATGGGCGAGCGGGCAAGGCCATCGTTCATCCGGGTTAGAGATATAGCTAAAGAAATGATGAACTGATGAAAAATTGCTCACGTCAAAAAAGAAAACTCTTTTTTTTAAGATCGCGGCAGCAACATCGACGAAACAACAAGAGAAAGGGGAAAGAAGGAAAAAAAATCTTATTCTTCTTAAGCTTTTATTTTCTCTTTCCCTGCACGAATTTCAGGGCGATCAGAATTGATTTTATTTTGAAGGATTTTTTCTATCTTACTCTGGCTCTTTCGTGACTCCAGTATACAAGCATGTCTTATTTCGTAACATACAGTACTTTTTCAACCCATTTTTAGGTGCAGTGCTGTTTTCAAACGCTGCCAGATTTTCTTGATTATATCCTGTTGAAAAATAGCCAATGCCTGGAGAGCATGAAAGTCTTTTGGTGTACTAATAGATTTCTTTATCTGGATTCCTTGAAATACTTGGAAATAATGGTGCTAAACTTGAACAAGTGGCGTCGTCCAAAATTTGCTATTATCTGGGTACAAAGAATTTCGTATAAATATGATTTTATAAATAAACGTTTAACATTTAAATATGGTTTAGTTTTAAGAAGAATATTTAAATCTTTTCATTAAGGATTATATTTTGCCTCCACCCGTCAGGTATATCCGATGCAGTTAAGTTGATCGACTAAAAATAGATTGCCTGACGACAAATTTGCTATTTTGCAAATTTCTTATTGCGAATTTACAGGATATCCAAAATGGTCAGTTTGTCTTAATGATTAGTCAAGGTTTGACGATACTAAACATAGAGAAGACAAATATCAATAATTACTCTAATTTGATATTCCTTTTGTTATGCCTACCGAGTGCGCCTAATAATAAGTGTGACCGTTTGAGGCCCAATCACTATGACTCTCAATTTGGTTTGACTTCCGAACAATGTCGTAATATTTGGCTCTCCCGATATTCTTATCTGTGCGGGATGACTTGTTTGAGTTGTTAATTACAACCGATAAATAATTAAATGAAACCCGAGGCTCGCGATTGACTGGGAGCGATGTTGACTTTGTGGCCATTGTGCTTCGCAATTGAGTAGACAGAGAACACAATCAAACATCCATTGACATCATACACACAATGATTGAAATAATAAAAGAAAATCTATCTCCCCCCTTCCGACATGTATATATATATATATATATCTGTAAATGGATTTTCCTTTTTTTCCAACACGGCAATAATAGCTCCCCGACGATGATGTTACGATAGACATAGGAGCCTGTTCACCCACCCACTCACTTTACCGTTATTTGCATTACATCCATTGAAATGCTTATTTATACATCGATAGCGACGTGTCTAAAAATTGGGGAATCGAATCTTAGCGCTGTCGTCGAAGGAGAGAATGGAGAAAAATAGCCGACAGGCTAATGCTATAACGTCAACACACTTTGGAATAAATGAATTGTTATCAACGTAGAGCGGAGGGGTTGACGCACGGATGTACTGTATATGTGTATGTAGACTCGTGGCGCCCTCTCTTGTTCGGTTACACGATTTTTTCTTCTTCTGTTCGGCGAAGGGCGGGTGGGCCATTAATTCTTCTGAAGGTATATTCGGATTTTTATTAATGACTTTGAGATCGCAATCGGAAGTGCTTGTCAGTGGCTCTCCAGAACGACAGGCATGGGTTGCGTTAAACCTCCTGGTGCCTACGGCCGAATTATTACACAATTTCATGACATTTAATTGGAGAAAGATATTTGAGGAAGAACAGCAATCAAATCAATATTGCTCTTCATACTTTGAATTATCAGTAGTTTGCGCTGGTCTTGTTTATCTTTGGGTGGCAATTTTTTATTTTCGATTTTCTAGCACTCTACGCGAATAAGCCATATACTTGAACATTCCTGACGACTGGAAAACGCCTCCATTGGCGACAATTGAACCTAACTGAGTCATTTCATATTTTGAAGGGCACATCACTTGTCGTTAGGCGTCTCAAGGACCCTTAAACTGCTCATCGTGTGTCGTTTTAAAAATCGAGTTTGATGGACTAGAGGTTTCTTTCGTGAAAACCTATGTGATGTCTCAGGAGGATTGGGTTTTATGCATCCGACGGTTATACTTCAATTTACCATGGCGCGATCTCGGCGAGCTGACATATATCCTCGAGGGCTGTCGAACCCTTTTGAGACAAGAGTGTATCCCAAATTGTAAACAAAGATAGGCGAACATTTTTCTTGTTCTGGGATTAATTCCAGTTTTTTAATCGTTAGATTGTAATGCTCGTTCCGTATATCGCTTGATGTAGTATTCACAAGTTTCCATTTTCCATTACACAGATTGCAAGCGACAAGAAATGATTCACAATCTGGCGACACCGCAACGTCCCCATCTAATGTGGGGTGCTTAGCTTCATTAGATGCCGTTGTTGTTGTTGTCATCATCGTTCTGTTAAGTCTCAGTGTCAACGGTTTTTGGTGACTCGACTATTGCGTTATTTTGCACCATTTTAATATCTTAACCTAAGTCTGGAGCTGAAAAATGCTATACCAGGCTTTGACGTTGTTTTCTTCTCGAATTTTCGAAGTCAATCGACTGTGACGTGTGTTTAATCTATTTGGGAGCACCTAGGAGGCTGTCATTGAATTTATTGAGGTCACCACACCCAAATGTATCTAAGTGCACGACTCGCCGTAGCCCAGTCGGTATTGCGACTGACTGTGCTCGGCGGTCCTGGGTTCGATTCCCAGAGTGGGCTCTCGATTACGAAAATGTGCCCCTCACATAGTGCCGAAACACTAAGAGGGGTACAGAAACTCCTTTAGTGATTTTAAAGAAAATGATGTTACATACCTACTATAGATCAACACCGAAATTTCTTAGATGTAAGCGGCTGAAACTCGAAATTATTATAAGTGCACTGTTCCTACATGAGGAAATTTTAATTGTAACCGTGCACATGCAACTGCGTTACGTCATTATTCGAATCTTGATCAACTGATTTTATTTTGTAAACATACTGAATAACAATTCAGGCTGCCAATTTAAATAATCGGTTTTACAAAACGTACACACAAAGATTGCAATTCTCAATGCAGAGGCTGCATGAAGAATCAGTTTTTTTAATTCTCCATAAACAAATTGTTTTTTGAAAAAAATACCAACTGTTGAATTTCCAGGAAAGCATCCAAACAACATACCCCTAATACTCTTATAGAGCGCTCTTAATAATGTCTGAGTAGTTTGAGAGAACGCTTACTTTTTTCCTGCTGAGATCCTGGTTCAAAACCACTTTACTCTTCTTCACGGCCGTTTGATCAGCTGAAGTAGGGATTTGCATTTGCGAGTATTTTTCTGAGAATTTTGTTTTCACAAGATGTTGGCAACAGATTAATTTGCAAGTAATGCTCTCCGTTAGTTCTGGGAATCTGTATTCCCGAGCCAGGCGAGACGACAAATGAGACGCGCGCACAATGGGCGAGGCACGAAGATGTGCAGACATGATGTACCTGACTGTGAGTTTGAATTAATAGGTATTGCTCAACGAGTACGTGGCATTTAACGAACGTACGTTCGATGTAGGCCTAGACGCGCACACACAGCACACATAAATCGTGGACAGGCGTAGTAGCGATAGGTGCTCAAACTGATGGCCGATCAGATTCCATTTGGCAAATCAGAGCTAGAACAGTTGGCGTGGTCATCAATCAGACGGCCTAGTCCGGCGACTCCTAAACCTCATCGCGTTGTTGGTGGTGGGGGGGAGCTACCTATATTGGGCGTATCGTCATTCGTAGACCAACGCGAGTTTCGCTACCTTCGCTATGATTTTTGTGGAAACACCCGGGAAGGTAGCTCGCACGAATCGCAGACTAACTAGAGTTGCTTTTTTAAAGTTAAGATGTCGTCTGACGAATCTCAATAATACATATTTATGAAATCGTTACTCAGTTCAATCCGGTCTCAACTCACCTGTCCCGTTTATAGCCCAACAAATCTTAACATTTATTCGAAGTGTAGTAAGCAGGTCGACGAGTTTCTCCAGTTTCTTAAATCTGGAAACTCCAATCAAAAGCGAGACGCGAGAGATTGGGAAAGCGGGTTCGAAAGTCAAGTTTCTTCTTGCTCACTTTTATTCAGCTCATAATAATAGAGACAACAAATGGGTTATTTTTTTAAAGTGTTACGCGCGCCGAATCTTCTATAAATTGGTGTGATGCGGGGGATAGAGATCGGCGCGAAAGAGATCCCGGGAGCGGTGGGTCGTGTTTTTTCACAGTGTTTTTGAGAGTTCCTTTTCCTTTTCCTCCTCCTCCTCCTTCATGCTCATATACACGCACACACCCACACACACACATTCCCATACGTCGACGCTGAGAGAACGAAGGTTGGCCTTGCACGGAAGCCGATGTACGAGTCTCCGGGGAGTGCTCAGAGGTGATTGATGACGGAGCGCGGTGGGCTGCGAACGACAAAGAAATGGAGGTGGGCTAGATGACTGAAATCGGCGGCCTAGTTGCGATTCGCCCTCCTGCACGGATTAGATTTCCTCTCTCATGTGATTATGATCATAAAGATGTTGGTTAAAGAGGTTCAGCGTTGATTTAACATCTTGTAACACCCCAGGTAGGCGACCTGGAAATTTAGCCAAACCTAGGCTGCCTAGGAGAGGAATATTTAACGTCCCGATATCGTACAGGTGCGGGTCATGTTTTACTTCTATTCCGAAAGAAAGCGTGTGAAGGAATTAGGAATTTCTCTCGGCCTAAAAATTCCGAAGATGCCGGCCGGAATTGAAACCGCGATTACGGGCCATCGCTATTCTATCTCGACCACTCGTCACCTCTTCTGTTCTCTTATATCTCTAAAACTACCGCAATATGGCATGCCCAACAACTTGCTCGCCCTAAAACCTCCCCAGGGGGTGACCCGGTTATTTTGCCTAGCTTAGACTTAGCAAAAGCTACTTAGGTAGGGATCTTTAACGTGTGGCTAATATCGTACAGGCACTGCGGCTTCACTTCCGGGGCTTCACTTCCATCTCGAAGGAAGGCATTTTATGAATTTCTCTCACCCGAAAAAATCTAGAGATCTCGGTCGGGAATCGAACCCGCGTCCCTATGTCACACGAGACCCCGAAAGAATGCACAACGTCCTTGTGAAACTTTCCATTCATATTTTTATTATTTATTTTACCCAACCTTTGCACAATGCAAATTGCCCCCTTATCTTTTAAAGATAAATTTGGCGAGGTCGGTCTCAATACACTTCCCCGGGATATCCGGGCCGGGAATCGAACCCGGGACTGTCGAGCCACAGTCGGTATCAATACCAACTTGAGTACGACGAGAACATCCTTCTTCAGCTTGAGTTGGCCACAAAATTAACTATACCTCGCGAAGATTTTTTTTAGAATGAAGTTAATCAATTTCGATGTCGAGTCGCGTTAAGGGGGACAAGCATTGTTGCTGCGATGGTATTCTATCTTTCTCGTCTGGCTTCTTCTACTCTGTCATCTCTTTGGCGAGAGCGAGCGAGGAGGAGAATCCACTTCTCGGGGCGCGTATTATAGAAAATAGGGGCACGGATTTCGAGCCGGCGGGGAAATTTAAGGGCGGACGTAGAGGCGGAACGGGAACTGTCGGAAAAGCGTGGGTGAGGTTGGATCGGGTGGGAGAAAAGCGGTTCCGAATTCGTGGTGGTGGTGGTGGTGGGAGTGGGGGTCTTGAAAGGGGGGAGGGTGAGTAAAATCACCGCAAGAAATTCACGGACCCGGGCCGCTGTCAGCCTTCACCGCTTGCAGTGAGTGGAGTGATCAGTACTTATCGAAAAATGAACCTGCGCTCGTAAAATAAGTTTTGCCCTCCTGGCTCCTCCAGTGTTGCCCTCATCACCGAATTAGACGAAAATATCATTGGAGTGATGAAATAAAATATAAATGTCCTGACATTATCAGCTAAATAAATGATTGGATTCACACATCCAGAGCAGAACTGGATAATTATCCACCAATAATTTTAATTAAACGTGTATTTTCTTTTATCTGAGGTTAGCGATTAGAGTATTTTTTAAGTATCTTGCAATTTAAGTCCACATTTAATCAAATGTTAGTTACCATTTCATTTGTAAACGTTCTTATGTTTTGTAAAATAGGAACTTCGGATCGCTAATTTGGGACGGATGATCTGGCAACACTGGCCGGACGGTTGGGCGAGATAGGGAAGTAACATAAGTGTCCGTTGGCTTTCGTATTTATGTTTTCCATTTGCCATTGGAATCGGTGTGTTATCGCACTAAGTGCAACCAGACATGATCCCCTACTCCTGGCGGGAGTGGATTTCTCTGGAAAGAATTAGATTCGTGGAATTATGTGTGGTTCGTATCGCCGCGTTGTAGTTTATTTTCTTTGCGTGACGAAAAAATAATGGCTCACCCCTGTCAACATCCAAAAGACAGAATTACAGAAAGCAAACGTTGCAGGCGCTACTAATGAGAAATGAAAATGTGCTGGACCAGCTCTGTAGACAGAGACTAGAACGTCTCTGTGGAAGTTTAATTTAATTTTGTTCTCGGAGACCAGCCACGGGTGCGGCCACCCGGCAGAGAGAGAGACATAGACTCATTAACCACATGACTCCTAGGTCCCAACTTTGAAATAGCGTTCCGCTAGGGCTAGAATTTCTTACAACGGAATAACCGTCACCTAATCGTCCAAAGCACATTTCATAACTATGTTAGTATAAAACAAAACTACGGTATAATATTTATATAAGTTCACAATTTGCCCCTACATTTTTTTTGTCTAATTAGTCATCATTGGAGCGATTCCGATAAATTGATCCCCAAACAATGATCAAGGTCCGATGTACGAATATCAATTCAAGATTTTCGTTCAGATCATTCCATTAATATTTTACAATGTCAAAACAATTTTCCTAACACAATAACCTTTTAAAATACTAGGTGCATCTATCGAGTTTCATTACTATTGGGGAAGGCTGAGTAAATACGTGTTCCTACATTGCTCATGTACCGTAATATTAACCGCAGTGTACATGACCCAAAATGGCGGCGACTCTCCATTGACTTCCCATGGGGAATTCCGCGCTTAACTTGAAGTTGCGCATCGATTCATAAAACGAACGCGCGCACTACATCACTCCGACGGATCCACTTGCCTTTTGATCGGACAGTGGTCATCAATACGACCGGCCACTGGAGACTCCCCCGGCTCGCTCACCGCACGTTAACTCGATGTGATGGTTAGCGAAGTGAAACTGAAACGCGCCCCGGCAGCCGTCCTTGTTTACGTGCCGGTGGTACAGCAGCGATCAAAAGTAGGGGGCCTCCCCAACCCTTCCTCTACCCCTCACGCACCCCAACAAAATATAAACGAGCTTCCCGCGTTGTAAATTTCTGATAATACCGGGACATCAACGCACCGATTCCGCGAAAGCGAAAATTTTCCCCGGTTCCCCTCCTATTTCCCTAAATTCATGTAGTAATACGACTAGCGCTTTAAATGCTTTTTTTATTTTTTCGCGTCAATAATTGCCCAGAAAAAAAAGCCGTAAACGACTGAAAGCTACTTAGTCGGATTTTATTATCGAAAACGGCATCAGAAAATCGCCGGGCTGCGTATTTATTTCAACGCATATTTAGCTCGACCGGAATTCTGAAAGTGTTTTTCGGAATAATTTTCGAACGCAATAGATCATCCTCAGACCCTCACGTCGACATAAACGTACTCAGAAAAGAGAGTTGTGTTTCCTTATTATGGAATCCAAACCTTGCTTCATTTACTAACGCTATTATTTGAACCGAGTTCACCATCTTTGAGCTCAGTTAGAGAAAAGGTTGGCTCTGTTCTAACTTCACTTCTTCAAGTAATCGAAAATTTTCATGAGAATCCGGAATTGCAGTTACAATTATAACGTGTGATCTCATGATCATATTGACCTATTTCGGATGGAACGACTTGTTGTCTCCAGTAATGCAACAACTCGGGAGCAACAAAAATATACGTGTATCGGCAGTACTCATAACGCCAACGCACCCCTCTCCCTTCTCCACATTCGACAAGAAATGCCACATCAAATCATTGAGTGCCGCCTGCGCGATATTTTACAATCATTTTCACAACTTTTGGGCGGCGGCGGTGGCCATTATTAAATTTTAAGCGTCTGTTTCCCCATGCAACCTTTTTCCTCCCCCCTTCCTCTAGCCCCGTGAATAAATAATGCAAATGCTGCGATGTAATGGCGGCGAGTGAAAAGTGGAAGTTTATGGAAACCTCTCATTGTTGGAACTGACCCGTCCCAGGAGCCAGTTCCACCACCCTCCCCTCCCCATGAACCTGCAGAGTTGCAGTGATTGAATTTTATGCGAGCTGGGGGACACCTTTACGAGCGACGATATATACTGGGGGGGAAGAAATAGTTTGATTCGAACTTGGGGAAAAAATAGCGTTCCGTTCAGGACCAGGAGAGGGGAGCTAAATCGGGTAGCCAGTGGACGACATTGTAGGGTTGGACCCTAAAATGGTTGGCCAGTAACGGTAGAAGTATAATATTCTCGTATAATCCCCTCTCGAAAATTGCTTCGCTCCATATTCGGTGCACTCAGTCCCCAATAGTTAAAACTCGGTCCCAAACTTTGTCGTAAAAACTGTTTATGTTAGATCCTATTAGCAAAACTCTTTACCTTTTAACTTAATCCAAGAAATCTAAGAATTGAAGGCGGACTATTTCGTTTTTATAATTATGTCTGCCAATTAAATTTGGTTTTGTTTTTAAAAATTGTGATTTAGTTTTAAGCTCCTACTGGAGAACGGAGTTTGCAGTGTGAATAGCTGTCTGAATAGGAGCCTGGAATATATATTAAATTGTTTAATACTTGTTAATAATTGTTTAATTTTTTGCTGCTTGTCACCGGTATTCTGAATTGGGTTCAACAATTTTTCTCAGTTTTTTTCAAGTGAATTGCTGTATTTAGCTTTAGTGCTGCCCCCAACAAAGTGTTAATCCTGCACAACACCAAAACACTGCTTCGAGCGACTCCCATTGCGGAATGCTGCCCCCAATAAAGTGTTTAATCTGCATTGCACCCCCGCTCTTTGTGAAAACGTACAGATCTGTATATGTATCTCTGTATATGTATATCTGTATTTCAATGGAAGGGAACACACGTAATGTGCCACATGACCAGTTTTGCAAAGTGGTCATTTGTGATCCAAATCGTTCAAATTTCAAAATCTGAAAAGCTGCTGCAGTCTGCACAACAAATATCGAATTTGCTAAAAATCATCGCCCGAAATCAAGCACCGAGAATAGTATACAGTGTTGGCCAAAAAAAAACGTTTCGCTAGAAATTTGATCATAACATTGCGAATCTTTAATTTATTCCATTATAATTGGGCCCACATGTTGGACTTTACTTTCTTGATCAAATGGTCTTGCGCACGTGCAACTCCGTGACATCATCATTCGAATTCTTAAGGTTCAAAGTGACGCTCGCTATATGAGAGCAAAGCGCGATTTGGTTTTTCGTAAAACGAAAAGTTTCAGTGCCAGGTAATTTCTAAAAGAATTTCCGGATAACAACTGTACGCTAGGTGGCTTGAAGGTGGTTCAGTGCAAAATTGATGAATGTGAATGTGCTGATCGCCGCCATGGAAGCGCAAGACCGAATACTGCGCACAATGTTCTGATTTTCTTTGATCAAATTTCTATCGAAACGTTTTTTTTGGCCCACACTGTATACAGAGTTACTGGATGTGTGATATGGCATGACCCTTGATCAAACCAATGATGCCAGTCCATCGTTTTGGCTCACGATTTTCCGTACTTGCAAAAAAAATTGGTCGACAGAAAAAGGGGGAGATAGGCGGTCACACTTCAAAAATGGAAAGTGATTCTAAACAACTCGCCACACTTATTTGCGGCGATAAATGCGGAAGACCTCTTTTGATATGGAAAACATCACTGAGCCACACTTGAATGCAGGCGTTCACACCCCGCCCTCCCCCAATCACTGGTAGGGAACCGAGAAAACCACTTCCTCATATACGCATGTACGACGTAAAGTTCCCGCGTCCATTCGTCAAAATGCAGATTGTAAAATTTATGATCCTGGCACTGGCATTCGCGAAAAGGGCCGACCATTATTTATTCACGGATTCAAACAGCGCGACCTAGTGGCGAAAGGTCGCTTTCCTGTAGAGATCTCGCTCTCTCTTTCAGGCCTAATAATAAACGTGGACGTGCGCGCATTAAGACCGTGTATTAAGAAAAGTGCTCTCCGGTCGGATTCGAAGGCGTGGACACATGAGCACGTTAGGCGACTTAATGGCGCTTCACATTTGGGGGAATGTGTGGCATTTTGTCTTCCTGTGGCCCTGTGGCTCTCCTGCAATACCTTGAGTACTCTGTACTAGTCAAGGTATAGTCAATCATATGACAATTATTTTAATGTTCTTATATTTGGCACTTGTAGCTTGGTACTCGTGGCTTCGAGTTTGTTATTTTTCATTAGAAGCGGCGGTGACCTTGCCCACTGTTTCGAAATAATTTAAATCGAAAGAAGTACGAAAATAGTATAGAAGAAGCTGATGGTAGTAATAACAAGTACTCGATTATAAAATGATTGAAGGAATGCAATCGAGAGTTGAAAAGCAACTGATCTTCTGATCATCAGGAAATCAAGAAAATGCGCATTTAGGAAACACAGAAAGAAACAAACAAATGAACTCACCTAAAACTTATTTAATTATTTTAATTTTTTGTGTAGTGACGAAAGGTTTAGGTGAGTTCATTCTTTCGTTTTTGTGGTTCGCAAATCTGCAATTTCTTTATTTCCTGAAGATCAGAAGTAAACATCGTTTATCGACGAACTTGTTGGCGACTCTCGATTGCAGTCCATCAATCATTTTATATACATGTATTTGTTAGACATTTTGATTTCAGAGTAATTTTATGAGATCGAAAAAGTAATACAAGTACGTACATTGCAGTTGTACTACGTACTGTAGATTAGAGAGAGATCCAGTCCGGAATTAATTACTGTATGTTAAAATTGTGCGCCAATTTAAAATATTTTAATAGTTGATCATTTTGATCGTATTCAAATAACAGAGTGCACATAGAAGAATTTGGTTTTTTGAGCCAATAATTCTGATGCAAAATCGCAATCGCGTCCAAAGACCAAGATGGGCCTCAAACCACAACGACAATAAAGCGCATCACTAGAATTTTTTTACTACCGGACCTCTCAGTTAGCGAATAGAACGCCTACACTCTGGACCTCCTCCTATTTGTGGACTATCCCACACTTCCTTTTTTACACTAAAAATGGACGCACTTCCGGTTAGGTTCGTGTAACGGCCATGGCCCGAATATTTTAACATTTCATATCCGTCACACCGCCAGACCGGTTCTCGCCATTGTTTATCTGGCCAGTCACGTGGTGCGGAAGGGACGGAGTGGGGGACGAAAAGAGGGGAGCGGGGAGAAACTCAGTCGTTGGCAACGCACATTGTGATCAACCCCACCCCATCCCTTTATATCCCCATCCCCTCATCCCGAATGAAATGGCCGGGCGCCACGCGAAATGACGGCGTCAATTTCGCCAAAATACACAGCTGTTCCCGTGTGTTGTTGTCTGTATGTGGGCATCGTGTGCAAACAGACTATAGTAATACACACGAGTAAAGGCCTGCACCCTTTTGAGACCCCCCGTGACCACCTATGTTCACCAGGAAAGCTCCTGGTTGCAGAAGAAACACATCTTGTCCACTAAAATCTCCTCCTCGCGCTATGTGTGTTTGTGGGAGCTTGATTGCCCTACTTTAAGAATCTGACACTTTTGAGTCAATAAGTTGGACAGGCCTAACACCGAGGGACAACAATTTTCTGACTTCTATCAATTTATGACCATATTTTTCACTAGAAATATTCTAGTGGTTCGTCTTTGGTCTCAGGAGAGTTATGGAGGAGCGAGATGAACGGCCATAATGCGAGTATAAAAAAGAGAGAAACAACAATCGTTAGGTAAACCACCCATCGTAGTGGCAGCAGTGCCGAACTGTTTATTTTCGTGTCACGTACCTTTCTTTTTTCTTTTTGGCGAGTTGGCGGAGAGCTTTCCGACATCTTCCCAACCACCCCCACCCCCACATTTAGGCGAATGGAATCACCAATGACGCGATCTTAAATTTCTGATCTGAAAATTATTGTGACTGGTGAAAAATTCTATAAAAAAATCTATTACTTCTGACAGTCAATTTTCCTTTTATCAATCGTTCAAAAGACAATGACACATTTAAAATATTTGATTCGCTAATTACATGACCATTTAAATCATTATTTTAAAGCTCATTTTAAGTTTGTATACCTGTTCCTCGTATAATTGTTGTGATACAATTTTCTGCTCGCTGGATTCGATTAATGACCATCAATTTTAAATGCATCGTCTAATCGTCGATTATTAACTGTTCAAGCAAGTGTCAGTAGAAGGCCCATTTGCGAGTTTAGACTCTATTTGCCTATTAAGCGATGAAAAGTTTGGGTTAAATGCCTATCTGTGTCGTATATATAAATGGGTGAGCAGGCGTTGTATATACATAAACGACGCGGGTTAATCGTCGCGCGCACCGAGAACTTATCGACCATAACTCGTGACCCCCGAACAATTAAATTCGTTTTCCCCGAATCGCGCACAGGCCAATAGGAATGACACACAATTGACGCCGTATTTAGCTGCCAGCCGCGATAATTGAATACTAAATGGGGGGAAGCTTGTTTTTCATAAATACGGGGTATTCAGTTGGCTCGCTCCCGACGTTGGTGGGCGAGACAAGCGCCGCCAAACGGGGAGAAATCCACTTCAGGAATGGCTGCGCCCTGGTCAACGAGGAGCTGCTGTCGCCTGCTAACACTAACCTCTTGGTATTGCAGTATTTCATTTTGAGCTTTTGCTTAGTGAATGAACAACACAATTATGAGTGAATTTCTTTTTATGTTTGAATTCTTTGATCGTTTGGTCTGTTCTATTGAATCCTACATTCTCGACGCCGGACTTCATTCTACCTTTTCATTCAACAATATTTCCAATGACGTTTGTTGTATAAAATGAAATTTCGTGATTATTTTAAATGAGCTCTGATGGAAAATTTTTGTCTTTATGTTTCCATTTTACGAATTATTTCTTTTCTTAAATACAGAGATTTACAGTGTGTTTAAGAATTTTGTTGGGCAACTATTTTATTTTCATTTATTAACTTTTATTAATATTCCTCGTATTTGAAAGTAAAAGCAAACATACGTTTACCATTTATGTATGTCAATGATGATGATATATTGATATATTGGATTTATTCGTATAGTATATTTTAAAATCAGTTTTCAGAGTGCAGGATTTACAAAGTAACAATTAAGAATTCCGTTCCAAGACTAGTACTTGTGTGTTGTCCACAGATTAAGCCACACCTGAGCCATTCTCTTTCCGTGGCCCTGGGCAACTCGCCAGTCAGATTCCCTCGTCACTTAATGAAGGCGCACGCCCGCCAATAATTACAGAAATCCCCGGCAAAATTTGCGACGTATCAAAATCTAGTAATTCTCTCGATATGCGCCTCTCCATACAACAAATATGGATGGAGCGAATGGCGAATTTTTGAAAACGTCGAACAGGAAACTCGAAATCGTGTGCGTGTGTGTGTACATGTATCTATCGTCGGCGCGCCTGCCACGTGTATATGCTAATACGGGCAGCGCGCATTATGTCGCCTTCATTAGCATGCTTTTTAATTATTTAAATAAGGAAAATAAATTATCGAGTGTAATTAATTTAACGTTCGCGCACAAGGCACACACACATGTACACACACACACACACACACGTACACGCTGCGAGCTTAACTCGCGACGTTAAACATCGGCACGATTTCCTACGGGAATTCGCGAAACGCGATACGGCAGTCGGGCGGAGTGCAGTCCCGGTGCCGCGTACCACACACACACACGTATTTGCCGCGCACTTCATAGACTGGTCGTGTGGATACTGCTGCTATTGAGTTGCCTGCGCCCCCTGGTGGCTGCTGAGTCGCTATTTCACTAATCAAGAAATGTGAAGTATTATCCTATTTACCGAACTCTGGAAAGTTTATTTGTTATTGGGCTGACTGCGCGCTCTCTTGCGGCAGCCCAAAAAGATTTTTATAGAACGTTTCCCCCCAATTTAGAAATTCACTTCATTATCTATGGTCGGCGCTTGAGATTCGATAAATGATTTCATTGAATTTGGGCAATGTGATTAACGAGCGCTCATTCGCGGATCGACGCAGGTGGGATCACCATCCCGTTTTGAACATTTGGAGCGATCCTAGCGTTAGTTTTTCGCGCTCTTTCGGACGGTGCCTCGCTGTCGTTTAAGGACGGCATACCCTAAAGAGTTCGACTTATTACCGCTAGGATCGTTTTGCGTCTTGCGAGTTTTATGTTGATTAAAAGTTGTGGTTCTTACCTGTACTGTAACTGTTCGTGTACCCTGTCGTCGTCTCAGGGTTGTTTGAGCCTGCAATCCGGAACAAAATAAATTCGATTAGTATCAAGGATTGTAATTACCATTGTACACAGCATTTACTTCCCATCATAACAACTTCTAATTAGTATTCGTTAGAATTTAATGTCTGAGGGACACCAACATGTAATCAGCTTTATAGAATCGGCATACATGTATCATACTCAATGACGAGAAATTTTGTAGGCAATGATAATTGGCAATGACACAATTGACCGCCATTTTTAAGAAATATTTAAAATCAGGGTTTTTATTTGTTCCCGGATTTATAAATTAACCAATGCGAACCAAGATTCTACCGTTGATTAAATGCTAGCGCCAGTTTGAATTCAAGTCACACTAAAGCAAAACCATTGCCTCTTATATTCCGTTTTAGATAAACGAGAATAAAAAATAAAATTCCAGCCAAAAAATTAGATTCAGCAGTGCGGCATGAAGGTCTGTTCAGGGTTTCCTTGGCCCTTAATTTCAATTGTCCCCGTGTACTTCATTATACACACGCGTCCTTTTAGCATAACCCACGCAATTACTCGCATTGTTGAAGCCGAACAAAGCCAACGCGATTTCGCATTCGCATTACACGGGGAGAAATTACTATTTAGTGCGTACATGGAAATGTGCCTTGTGAGCGCACACATTAAATAAAAAATGGGTGCCGAAGTTGTGCCGACATTTTTGTTGCCATCAACAAAACTCCAGCGCGTCTGGAGAAGGGGGGTGAAGAAAGCACGCCTCTTAATAAGCTCTTATTTTATCCCAGAGTTTTAGAGTGAATTTGAACTAATTATGAGAGTGGGGTGTCGATTGGAAAGCAGCCACCAGGATGACATTGCATTTCCTCTACTGGAAATGGGGGCGTCTTAAAATTCGAAACCGATTTACCGAGCTGCGAGTCTGTTTTACCATTACTACTTTTTGTCTTGCATATCACCATGGACGTGTTTGTATCAGAAATTGTTTTTCACAATAAGGGTGTGGTCTCAAGAAAATTTCATTCCACAATACCGTACTGTATATTTTCTGTGTTCAGTTTGACTCACATTATTTTTTAATTAACAGACTATAGGAATCAATTCCTCGTTTAGCATAACTATTTAAAACATGCGCTTAATCAAATAATATTATAGTGTTCGTGATTCTAGAAACACTGGCTCATTCGTCATGATTTTATTAATTTTATATTTAATTGTAAAATGTTGGACGCAATATAAAAAATGTCAATTAAAACAGAACAGTATTTTCTTCTAATTTGTACGCCCGATTCACACGCACATTTCTCGCATCACCTTCACAGTTCTATGATCCACCCTCATCTTTCCTCCCTCCCAAGTTCGCACTCGTCTCCCCATTGTCCCACACCGACACCATTGGCACACATGTGTATACACCACCAGCGCACCACAGTCGCAACGTTCATGAACCATCATTATTAGAAAGCATTTAGCGCGAGCCCCAAGAAAAATGACGAAGCGAACGAGAGTGGGGAGAGTGAGAGAGAACCAACAAAGCCATTGAGCTTCACACGTCCATAAAGATGATCCACCCCCTCCCACTACCACTAAAATTGAGAAAATGTAATCTCGAACATACGAGGGCTCAATCTGTTCCTCAAACATTGATGCTGTCTCTGAGAAATCAACTTTAAAAAATAATACTTGGAAAGGTGGAATACTAAGCTTCAATCACACGCACAACCGATACCTTAACATTTTAGCCGGTGCTAATTAGTACCTTGGTCACTAATTTTTTTTGTGGTGTCTTGTCAAACTATTCATAGGTGGTTGGGAGCTAACTTTACGGACGCGAGCCTAATGTCACTTGGCCAGTGATTGAGACAGGGCGAGTGGCGAGAGGGGGAAGTAGAGCGAAAGGCAGCCCTCCGTCGGACGCTGGTCCAACTTTTCCTTCTTCTCGTCCCAATGAATTTGCACGCGTTCCCGGTCACACGCCATCAATTAGCTATGGGGGCGGAAATTGGCCAAATTTGACGGAAAACCGGCCTGACCCGACTTGCCTCAATGCGCCCGAACACAACACACACACACAACATAAGTAGGCCTACCATTATTAACAGAAACGCGAATCGAGTACCCACCATACATGTATATCCTCGTGAATCCCCCTTTCTCCAATTCTCCCCTACCCGAGCGCACTTGGGTACACTGGAAAGTCTACTGGACTGGAAACGTCAGACTAGAATGGGGGTCTACACCGTGGAATGTTCCACGTAAAGTTCCATGGCAACGGGCTATGTTGTAATCTCATGTATCGACCGAATTCGATGCATGGTGAAAATAACACACATTTACCTGTTACCTGGTAAGACCCAAGCTATCACTACGGAGAACTTTAAGGTTTGGCCCATGGAGCTCTCCAATTGTACACTTTGCATGGAGCTAATCGTGAAATGATCCATTATGTAAACTGGGCTCAATTTATCTGTTTACACGATGGATAGTAACTTACGGTTTGGTCCATGGAGCTGTCCAATTGGAGCCTTTACATGGAACCAATTTATAAACTCAAGGAGTCGTGTAAACCAGACTGCATAAACAATATGATTGCAAAGTGGAATGCTCATTTCAAATTCATATTTTGTAATTGATTAAATCAATTAAACAAAAAAGTCAATTATGAATAATATATGGAATTATTTTTGACAATTAAACATTGATTATAATTATGTTTCATAATTTGACAAATAAGAATTTCAGTGATATTTATTTGCGCCATTTATTTGTAGTTGATAGCAATTAGACAAAATAAGTCAAATAGGATAAGATATGGAATTTGTGTATACAGTATTCACTCATCATTCTATTTTTGGCAATTAAGCGTTGATTTCATAATTTTATTTTGTTTCATTCACAATTTACCAATAATATTTGTACCATTTATCATTCAAAAGAGATTTTAGACTATCAAAATTTTAATATGGTCGCATTTTTAAATTACAAATAATGTCTCCCTTTTGCAATATAATCTCTGTATTGAAAATGAATGTAGGTCTGGGTCTGAATATAGGTCAACCGAATACATGTCACCCCACGTTTTAAAAGTTTACTGAATTTTTGTGCTATATTATTCTGCTTCAGTAACGGAAATTCACGACGCTTTTCAAAGAAAAGTGCAGGAGGTGGAAGAGGTGGAGAGAGAGAGAGGATAAGGTATAGAGTGCGTCGCCGCTAAAAATTTACTAAATTGAATAAAAAAAGATGAGGCGAAGACGACAAAATGATATGAAACTAATTTCCTCCACTCAGTCGGAGCCACGCCTTCACCTAATTAGCTCGAAAAAGATGACGGGCGCGCAGCTAGATCTCGTTACCCGTGTCATCCCGGAAACGCTCGCGCTCCGCGCAGGAGCTTTGGCTCTTCTCTATTCCGGGGCTTCCCTGCACATCCTCCTGAGACCTCCAAGCATAATCTGAACACGATTTGGATATTTCACTGACTGTGGTTCGGCGGTCCCGGGTTCGCTTCCCGGCGCGGGCTCTCGAAAATATCGATCCCGGGGTACTGAACGTGCCTCTCGCATAGTGCCTAAGCACCATAGAGCGGTTGACTACAGTTGATTGATTAAAAAAATATTTACTTTAATCAGTGCTCGATTTCACGCTTTAATAGGTGGTTGTTTGTGGTCAATGCGATCTATCGAACAACTCCATTTCAGCACGATTACTGATTTTAATGAATATGTTCACTACTAGCTTTACCGTTTTCACAAGTTGTTTACGTCATAGTGCATCGACATAATAGATAGCCCGACATAATAGATAGTGAATACAGAATATTTCTGTTTTCACTAAGTATATTTTTATTTTTAATCTTTAAAGCATCGTTAGCTTTCTCTATTCAAAAGAATATCTTGGTCATTTTGCTGAGGAGGTCCACCAGGATTTCCGCCCAAAAAAAAACCCCAGGAGGCGACCTTGTAGTTCTTTATCATAGACCACAGACCTAGGTGGTAAATTTTACCGCGTACCTGATATCGTGCAGTCGCGGATCTCACGGCGTTACTTCCATTCCGAATGACGACAGGCGTCTGGACTTGAACCTGCCATCAATGGAACATTGGTACATTGCGTCCACTTCCTCCTCAAAATATCTGATAATAACGGTGACACCTGGCCGTCCCGAACCCAGAAAGTCTGATATATTTCGCACTCCCCTAATGAATAAATGAATTGAAAATTACCGTTCGCATCGGTGTCCATAAACGAGAACTCTGGTCACGGTAGGATGCGCATCATGGAGGGTGGGGTGAAGGATGGTGCGCAGTTGGAGCAGCTTCCTCTTTAAGCGCGACCTCGTCCCCCGCCATCTCTCTCTCCTGCCCCCTCCCCCCACGAAATTCCACCCCACCCACCATAGTCCACGTCGCCTTTTTCCACACCACCACCACCACCCCTCCTCCCTCCACGTATCGACTAACTGCGCGGATGGACTCGTCCGCTCGCGGGACCTCCATCAATCCTGCCTGTTTCCATCCATCCGAGCATGGCGCGCTTCTCGTTTATCTCACGTACCGCCACCATCACCACCACCACCACCACCACCCTCCCTCCCGCCCCTCCCCCTCCTTCGCCCATCCACGCCACGCACGTAAGCAATGCGACGACACTCGACACGTTGACAAGTCAAATCCTCGCCCGAATGAAGCAAATTGCCCACAAAATTTATCACGAAATGGTTGAGAGAGTGAGTGAGTGAGAGAGTAAGAGAGAGAAAACGCGCATACCATTAAACTGCCGATGAAAACTTCATATAAATATATAAGACCGGGCGCCGATTCTCGACTATTTATAGCCAGAAGCGCCACTTGAACGCCTTGGTCCGCGCCTCGAACGACGGACGCGAAAACTGAATAAATTTTGCGGCTTTCTCGCGAGTAGCGAAAGGACGCAGACACTGGTCTTTTCGGCAGGTCCTTCCCATATGTGTGGGATCAGAACGACCGACGACGTAAACTTGACTTGACGTTGAATCCTCTTTGTACACTGTACATTCTAGAATTGACAAAAGTGTGTGCAATATGGTAGAATAAGGGGCAACAAGGGGGAGAAAATTATCGTATCGCACCGAAATTTACATTTGATTTTTGGTTGGTTGAACTGGTAAAGCGCATTTAAGGATAACTCTACGTGCTTTGCGGGGCAACATCAGGGGGAGCTTTTAAAAAGGTTTAGTTTTAAGCCGGCGCTCACGCTGGATATTTTTTTAATGGTTGTTATGGTGTGGGGAGGGGGGCTTATCAGCTTTTTCAGACTCAACAACCTCCTCATTGTCGACCTTAATAATGCCTAGTCTAGGCTCAGGACCTCAGTAGAGCTTTTTTACGTTTACCTGATGTCGTTCAGGCGCAGGTTCCACAGATTTACTTCCATTTCAAACTATATAATTACAATTACAATTTTTATCCGCAAGCAGCCCCAAGAGAGGGGCCTATGGCGGGGGTCAAAAGACCAATTGGGCACATAAATGGATTTATTTTAAAAGGCTCTGGATTTGAGCCTCTGGCAGATCATTCCACTGTCTACACACTCTAGGGTTGTCAAAGAAGTTAAAATATGATGCAGATGTTCATTGAAGGGCGTTCAACATTTTAGTGTGTCCCCTTCCTCTACTTCTGTTAGGAGCTGGGTACATAATTTCCCGACCAGCAACCATTATCTGATCTCCCTTCTACGATCTTCCAGTGTCTCCCAACCCAGTTTTGACAGCATGCCTGTGACTGTCAGTTCTTCCAAATCTCGCCTGGTCTTCCACAAACGCACATCGGAATTTCTCTTCTTCGAAAAATTCCGTTTACCTCGGCAAACAATTGAACGTAGATGTAGAACGTAGATCATTGATGTAGCAAGCAATTCGATGCGATCTAAATTTGTATCAAAAGTTTTAAAAGATACACTACAAAAGTCACAAAAAACACTACAAAAGCACTACAAAAGTCATCCCGAATCTGAACCATATTTATGTTAACTTTTGTTTGTTTAATGGAATGCTGTATTGTTATTTTCTAGATAAGTTTATTTTCAATCCAATATTTCCAAATGAGAGATGAACAATTGATGAAGTTATTGCGCAGTTAAATAACATAAAGTCCTTTATAAATTATATTTCTCATTTCTCAAGATAAGATGACATTTCTTTGAACACCGACATTGGAATGTTTTCTGCTTTGCGAAGTTTGCAATTTAACACATCTCTATAAATTCGGTACGACATCATAAACATTTTCTGGATTGTATACTCACTCACCAGCTGAACGCTGAATTAGTTAACCATTTAGTTTCATGTACATGAACAAAAATCATGTATGTAGTGAAATTAAAAACCATAACTTCGCCATTCAGTTAAAGAGGCACGAAACTTGCACCAACTTATGCGTGCCATTTTTATTTATGCAACAAGACCTCTCTGTTGTCAAGTCAACGAAATGGAATTTCACTTTATAATATCCAAAGACCCTCCACGATAAAATGAAAAAATCCTGTACCCATATCACATATATGTAAATTCTTTTGAGTGAACGTTAAACCACTTGATCTCCGAGTTTAGATGAAATGCGGTTAGAGCGAATTTAGTCACACGAAAAGGTGATCGCAACATTTTTCAAGACGACCGCTAGACGGTGCTCAAGAAAAGTAGAAGGGTGCAATGTTTTTATATACTTGTACATACATATACAGTAGTATATCAATTCGTTGATGCGAACTGTTCCTAGACGATGGGAGAAGGATCCTGAAGATGTTTACGCATCGTCTACGTTCGGGTCGTTTTTACGATTCGAATATCAGGTGACGTGGTCTCAAGAGGACATTCGGTGGTGCATCGTCGCAACACCGAAACGATATTCGATATCGTGCCCCACTATCGAATGTCACCGTCTCTCGTAAACATATCCGTGGACGGCGGCGGTAAAAGTTCGATTCGACAGAATAAAAATCT
The DNA here is from genome assembly GCA_034698785.1 of Mycogona germanica. Taxonomy (NCBI): domain Eukaryota; kingdom Metazoa; phylum Arthropoda; class Diplopoda; order Chordeumatida; family Chordeumatidae; genus Mycogona; species Mycogona germanica. The sequence goes on from JAQGBY010001169.1 coordinate 31,873, forward strand.
ATCGCCTCTCCGTTGTCGTCGTCGTGGTAGTGAGGGGGCGGAGGCGGTTGAGGATG
>JAQGBY010001170.1:0-31896 GCA_034698785.1 Mycogona germanica
TTACATTTCTCACTTTCTCGGTTTGCGAAATTAAGAATGAGGTAAGACGACACAAATAAAAAGAAAACGTTGGAAACAAGAAATCCGTTTTGTAATTCGCATTCATTAACAGGCGTAAATAATACAAGCGTCTTAGCAATTGATGTAAACGCAGGTTCAATTACTTTCTGTAGCAAGAAGAGATTTTGAAGCAGTTGCATCTTTTTCGAATCTCAACAGAAGATGACAACGAGGAGGTGAGACCTGTTTAGCTAACAATTTTTTTTTCTTCTCTTTATGTAACTAATTTTTGGCATTGATGAAAATTAATTAAATTATCAATTTCTTATATTCGTATTTTTTATTACATTTTCTTAATCTCACATGAAAACGCAGGTGGAGAGATTTATAATTCAAGCGACGGACGTGACCTGTGCCATAACCGGTGGCGATCTCTTCTACATTGACAAAGGAATATTACTGGAGGTAAAAAAGATATATTCAATTACGCAGTGTTTGCCATTTTTTTTTAATATCAGAATTTTGTTTCCATATTTTTTTTAATATTTTCTATTGTATCCAGATTGCCGGCGCCATTTTTACCTACGAACTAATCTTGTTGTCATAAACAAGGTCCTTTCGATGAACAAGATTAATGTGGAAAATAAAGTAATACCATCGTTGTACATTGGAAGTCAATAATTTATATCTTCGTGAGACTTGCGTTTCCATTTTTCAAATAATAACATTTTTAAATCATTAATTTTGCCGAAAGATTCCCAGAATGTAATGGAGATAAGGCATATAGGTAATTATTTTTAATGATATTTATATGGAATTTCACATTTTCAATTTTTAATATTTCAAAATGTCCAAAATAACAGTGACATTTTTCATTTATCCGAAATTCAAAGTTTTATTTTTTTTGCCGTTAAAGCACTGGTCAGAGGAGGCTAAATAACTAATCTTGCAACAACATATTCTTTAAAAAAAAGTAATAATTTGTCAACTGGGCAAAAAGAAATAGAAATATCTTTGTGCAACGTTAGTCCAATCGTATTAGATAACGTTTGCATCATAAAATAGCGCTATAAAATGTTCTGAATCATTAGAAAATTATTTTATTTTATTTACGTAAGAAATGAAACTAAATAAAACTGTCGAAAGTCGTCACTTTTTTGTGGTGTGCTGGGTTTTGCTACTACAGTAAATCTGGATAGACTGGCGAAAGTGACAATCATAACAAAGTTAGCAGACGTCACGACACGAAAGGGCCCATTCATCTTCATTAATATTGGATAGTAGTCCTATGATTGGGCGTCGACACGAATTGCTCGCTGACAACTAAATGAAGTGTCTTTCGCAAACCGCGACAACAACAAAAATCCACTCGAAGCCTGCTCTGGACACTAGACCACAGAAACTGTCACGAATGGAGCTGAAAAAATATCCTATAAAATGTTGACGTTGAATCGTCGTAAAGACCCATACAACCACATTCTGTTGTTTCTGGAGAAATTTCATATCATTCCAAAACAGACAACAGCTTTGTCATTGTCTCATTTTATCTGGAGCAAAGTTGGTTAATTTGGCAGAAAACAGTACGAAATTTAATTTTCAGACTCAGGTGATTCTGAAAATATTTGGATTTTGAACCCCGAGGAGGGCTATGACGTCGCCACTATTTCGTCAGCGTAGATTTCACCCCACGAAGCCAAAAGTCAATAACTGTAAATCGGGAAAAATTATAGAAGTCGTTTTATACCAAAAGTTGGCTTGGTCTGACCAAGGGGAGACGATTTCATCCAGGGCTCCGCCGCTCGATTTCATGAATGCAGGTAAACATTTGAAAAACATATAGAGCCAGTTCTAAATTAATCTTCTACCTGGTTGGTCCAGCTTTTATCGAGTCTGATTACTGATCGAAGGACAGTTGGTTCGAGTCCATAGAATTACTTTTCCAGTTATCCGTAAAGCTTTTGGGTATTATGTTCAGCTGCCCCTATTCACGAGCAATCACACAACGCTCGCAGTGTTGCGGAATAGCCTACTTACGGGGGGAACTTAATCCTGAATTGTCATACGTCTGATATTGACCTATTTAACTCTTTGGCATCCGCAAATGTGTGCTCTGACGACACCACATTGCCTACACACGTCTCTCTGCTTCACTGTATATTCTTTTCTTGGCTTCCATTGTCAAAATTGACAGATTTGATTGGCGAGCGATTGACGCGCGCCCTATCGGCAGACGACGGAACCCCCAGCATCTGCGTGCTCATCCGCCCACTGCTGATCTTCGCCAATCTATTTGGTCTCCTGCCGCTGGATAACATTATTAGCGATCGCAGCGTCGCCCTCTCTTTTCGCTGGATGTCGCTCAAGAGCTGTCACAGTTACTTTCTGACAGCCATCATGATAGTCAATGTCGTCTTGAGTGTAAGATTCGTTTTTGCAAATTTTAGTAAGATCCCAAAAGCAATTTTAGTAATTTTACAAAATTACGAATTACAAATTGGTGATGTCACTTCTTTTTTATCAATCAGTTGATGTACTCGGTGTGGTGCGAGAGCGAATTCGTGGACCTCCGAACCAGCTTCATGCGTCTCAACTACACCGTCTACAATATTTCGGCCGCCATCACCACCCTGCTCTTCCTGAATCTCACGCGCCATCTTCCGGCGCTGATGGTGGAGTGGGACCGGGTGGCCAGCCGACTGGTCAAGTACCGGAGCAGCGAGAAACGACAGTGCCACCTTTCCGCTCCTGAGCTGGATGCACGTAGCGTGCTGGTGGTGTTGGCCGTCATGACGCTGACCGGATTCGGACACACCATCTTTCGACACATGGCGTCATGCGTCCCTCCACTGCCAACCGGACTGCAGGACTACCTCAGCTACAATGCCTTAAATTGCAATCCACAGGTAGGTTATCTCCAACTAAAAATGTGCAAACAAAAATATAGGATGAATGTTTGGACCGCAATCGAGAGTCAGCGGGGACAAGATCATCGTTAGACAGGATCTTCAGGAAGTGTAACCTGAATTTTAATGAAATAAATTATTCAAAAAATATTATTTTGTTTCACGTCATGCAGATCGAGTTGGTCTTCGGTCTGAGTCTGACATCCAACATCCTAAGCTACGTTTTCGGTATATGGGCCAATTTCGTGTGGAACTTCCGGGATACTTTCATCGTGGTGCTGTGCTTGGCCCTGCGCAGCAACTTCGAGATCCTGGCGCGCCACCTGGCGGAGAGCTACCGTGGCACGATCGAGTGGCGGACGCTACGTGAGGATCACCTGGCCCTGTGTCAGCTGGTCAAGCGGGTGGACAGGCTCATCTCCATCTTTATTCTCATGTCCTACGCCTTCAACTTCTACCACGTGTTCCGGGACACCTACAGCCTGATCAGGTAACATCATCAACTGATTAATTTATTAATCAAATTAAATTTGCTCGTGAACTTTTTTGATTCATTTTACTGTAATACTTTTGTATTACAGTAAAATGAATGTTGGATTTAATATTTTTCAGGATGCCATATGTGTCAGTGGTCAAGACTTGGTTTCGAATTGTGACGCTCAGTTTCTTCATGTCCAGGATAGCTGGAATCACTTTCGTAGCAGCCAGTATCAACACTTGGGTAAATAACCAAACCGAATTACATTTGCAATTTTCAACTTTATTAGTGTTTTCAACATTTGTGGTTTCAATTTTGAAAATTTCAGGCATTGAAGCCTTTCAAATATTTGTATAGGTGCCCCTGGGATACCAACAACGAAGAGGTGATTCGAAAGTTATATTTTTGTTTGAAAACTTTTTGTTTGAAAAATTGATAATGGTAGAATTCAATTAGCAAATATTTTCTTTGCAGATGGTTCGATTTATTACGCATCTTAAAGGAGCAACGATGTCAGTGTCGGCCTTAAAGCTATTTGAAGTGAAAAATAGTGCTTTTCTTCATGTAATCCTGGCATTTTAACCAATTCTTGAGGATGATTTCTGGTCATGATTTCCTTCGACTTTCTTTATTTCGATGTTAACGAACCTACACTTTGAATCATTATAGATTTTGGGAACAATCTTCACCTACCAACTTATTCTCCTGGATAACTAGTTTGACACGATTGGTTCATCTGGCAGCTCCGTGAATCACAAAGTTCCAACGATCTTCTAAACAACTGTGGTTAAATAAAATTCATGTGAACGAAACAATAAATCAATAAAAAAAATATATATATCTGCAACATGAATAGTGCTTTACATTTTCAATAAACGCTTCGATCTGCATAAAAAATATCAATCATTTAACGTTTATCAAGTTCGTCCGCTTTAAGAGTGGACAATACGACTGCCAAAATGGACCTTATCGGAAATTTGATCGGACATTTTATCCGATCAAAACTTGCCATCGCCAATATTCCGTGAAACTCTTGAGAGTGAAAAGCGCGAGCCTGTCAAAAAGATATTGACATTTTAGCAGTCCATTTCCAGCAACAGGACAACTGTTCACAGAACACATTAGATCCAGAAAAATACGAAAACAAAATTTATTTTTCTGGACAGTCTGTGTACGAGAGAACGCGTTCAAATAGAGAACAAAATTAATCATGATGAACAAACTTGCGCCAAAGAAAGGTAAGTTGTAATAACGGAATCTGAAACCCAAAATATTCAATTAATTTATCCGATATCTTCCATATGATCCCTTAATCTTCCACGTGGGTTCGAGACCTCGTTTCCTCGCCATAGGTGTGACGTCAGCGCCTATTACTCTTGTTCAAAACATTTTAGATGTCTCGGCCGGGAATTGAACCCGTGATCGCGGCACCTCTCTGTAGCCTGCCCTTGTTGCTCAAGCTCAAGCGCAATATCTCGGTAAATTATTCAAAGGCTTTCAGATCATTCCATTGTATTAGAATTAAAAACATTAAAATGAAAAACGTCTGGGTGATAATAACCAATTACCAGTTCTAATTAAAATATAGTAAAATATTATTATAAAATATTCATTCGGTGCTGACCCGAATCCACCATCTCTGATTATTAAAATGAAAGATTACATTTGTTTGAAACTTTCGATGAACTTTCGACTCTGCCAAATTGTCACAATTGCATTGAAATATTTTCTTGTTTGAATTGCTTTCGGGATCGATCACCAAATCAGGGAATAAATATTTTACTGATTTTCTCGTTAATAATTCCTGTCTAAATTTTAACACCAAGAAATAAAAGGAGAGCGGGAATGGCGTCGACTCCCCAATCAATCTGCATTGCTGGCCGCCCTCGGACCCACCTTGCGATTGGCCCGCCTGTTCGGTTTGATGCCGCTCTCATTCGTGACGTCACCGGAAGAAGGCCACATTCTGTCCTTCCGCTGGCGTTCCCCGCTCACGCTCTACAGTTTGCTGCTGTCGGGCGCCATCGCCGGCGTGGCGCTGCACTCGCTGCTCATCTTCGTGGTCGGCGAAGACGACGAGGACGACGACGGCAAGAGCGTCAACGTCAAACTGACGTTCGTCGAGTGTCGACGCGTTGTTTTCTGGATTTCGGCAGCCACCTCCACGTCCCTCATCTTCCGCTGCGCCATCGGACTTCCGGCTTTGTTACGCGAGTGGAGCGCGGTGGAACAACGGCTGCTCAAGTATGTGCCGGGTGCGTTGCTTAAATTGAATGGACATTTCATAAACAGACAACAATTCTGATTCGAAACCGTTGACGCGTCAAAAACGAGTTCTTTATCTTCAGTCTTCACTATTTCTTATTTTGCAATAGGCGTTGGTCCGACCGATGCGGGACGACTGCACTACGGCCGCCTGTCCGTGGCCACCCTGTCCGGCATGGCAGCCGGCGTGACGGTCCACAGCTGGGACGTGACCCGGCAGATGCTGGGCGAGTCGTGCGTGGCCATCACCGGCTGTTTCCACGCCACCCACCGTTACACCGACGACATGGTGTTTCAGCCCAAGTCCGTTTGGGGCGCTGGCAACTACCTGCTCTTCATCATCAACCAGTTCGCCAACGTGGCCTGGCACTTCGGTGACGTCATGCTGGTGGTGTTCAGCCTGGCGCTGAGGGACAACTTCCGCGTGCTGGTCGACCACTTGGAGCGCTGCTATCGCGGCAAGACACCGAGCGGAATACAATTGGACTGGGGCTCAGTGAGACGAGATCATCGCGCCGTGCGACACCTGGTGGCCAAACTCAACACTCTGCTGTCGCCGATGGTGCTGCAAATCTATTTGTTGCTCATGTATAATCTGCTCATCTTGGTGTTTCTCAGTCTCAGGTGTGACATCAACAATATTGCTCAAACAATTATATTATCACAAAAGTTAAACTACATCAAAGTCAAATTGTTTTGGTTGTTTGTGTTGATCAGAGAAAGTGGGCTGCGAGACACGCTCATGCTCTACTGTATCCACACCTTGGGACGAATCTATTTTGTTACGATGTCAGTGGCCAGCTTCGAAACAATGGTAAACTATGAAGGGCCGTTTAGAGGTCATTTATCCAAATCCATGATTTAAAATTCGTTAATTATAATGACGTCAAAATAACAATCAATTTCATTCTTTCAGGCAAATAAACCTCTTTCTTATCTGAATAATTGCCCATCATCAACGTACACGATCGAAGTAAGCTCTTATATACATATTATGTACATCTAACTTCGAATAATTGATGAATGTGCCACCTAGTAGTTGTTTTGATACCGAGAAGACCATTTCCTCTCTGTACTAGTATACATGTAAGTGTCCGTGAGTTCTGCATCTTCTGTAAGTTTTCGAATCTCGATACCTTCTTAAATTTTAATCAGACTGAACGATTCATTGTCGAGATTTGTGGATCCGGAATTGCTTTCACCGGATGCAAGTTTTTCACCGTCTCCAAACGATTACTTTTATCGGTAAGGAATTTCTCTACAATTAATATTGATGCAGGTCATCCATCACATTTTCTAAATTTCGTTATTTCAATCACTGTAGTCTTTGCACTGCAGGATTTTCTGTATCCCTCTTAAGTGCTTCAAACGGAAGTATATTTTGGAAGCATCTTGAGGTCACAACTCAAAATTGTAGTTGGGAACTGATAAATAGTTTAACTATCAGTAAGATACAGAAATACTTAGCTGCAGTTGTATAGGATATTCTGTTTGGAATACTGCAGAAACATGGCAATATGCTGTTTAGAATATTTGAAGCATAACAAATTGATATCTTTCATTATGTCACGATGACATTATGTACTCGGATAATTCTAATTTCTTGTAACATGCATTCACTTATTGCAAATTAATATTAATGCATTTTTATTTCTTTCAGATCTTCAGTGCTATTTTCACTTACGAGTTATTTTTGTTCAATTTATGAATAATAGGAAAATCGGCAAACCAGTCAACAGCTCTATTCATTTTGTTAATTATCAATAAAACCCCCCTATTGGTCTTATTTATGCAAACAAATGTTGTATATCGATGAGCAAATTATCTTTTCTGCTTTTAAAATATTGATCTAGTCTTCAAATTATTCTAAAATATTGGATGGTTAAGCTGCTGAACAATTTATACATTCTATAAGATATTTAAAATTGGAATTTTACAAGTATTTAAAATTTCATTTTGTTTCAAATTATATTATGAAAGATTTTTACAAAATTGCTAGCCGTAATTACACGTGCATGTGTTTAATCTTTATTGCATGTGATACTTTATAATGTTAAACTAATTTAATATTTAGTTAAATAATAATAAAATCATTTTTTAAATACTAAGAAAGACAAGTTCAAATAATGTTTTTATTAAATCTATCAAAGTATGACAGTTGAGCTACATTGAAGCATGAATGATATGCAACTACAGTGCATTCATCTGCCACAGTTGCTTCATCTAGTTTTGCACAATTGAAAACATGAAATCATTTTGTCCATTTCATATAAGGCATAAATATGTATTGAATAGGTTTTCTTGTCCCTATTCATTATTGCAATAATAATAAATAAAATGTAATTCACTCAACAACGGTAAATTCTCAACCTATTTTCAAATATTTTGTCTTCGCAATTACTCAGTATAACATCACGACATATTGTATATGCTGTACCGATCGAAAAACTGATATCTCCTACTTTATCGATCTAAGCAACAAACGCCTATTTCGTCAATGCATGAACAGTCAACCCCAATTCTCTATAAAAGCGTTCTTGCATATGAATAAAAATAACTGAAATTATAGACGGCTACCTCCATTTAAATATTTACAAAAAACATGTGGACTGGATCAGTACATATTTCTTTTGGGGATTTATATTCTAATACTTTAATATTAATATATTAATTCACTACCATATTGAGCGTTATTCTCATCTGGGTCGTCTTATTTTATCTCGAAAATCTACGTTGTTTCGAAAACAAGATATCTGAGTAAGTTTATCCGTTTGAACAATTTTTACGTTCGCAATTGGAACTTTGGCATTTTCTTAAGGCGTTCGATATGAATCGCTTCACCAAAACGCCAGTTTCTACCATCACCACGGACGAAACTCAGAACCGGATAAATGACGTCACGTTCGAGCAGCTCGACCCACCCGTGACTTCCGGCGCCTTGTCCCACGCCTGGACCTTGGCTGATACCGCGTGTCCATCTCTCACCACCACTGACCACATCACGGCGGTGGATTCTCTCCTGTCCATCTTGGCGGCCTCGCGTTTCTTAGGTCTGGCGCCGCTCACTCGCGTCGGGCGGCGCCACCGGTTCGATTTCCGCTGGCTGTCCGCGGCCACTTTGCGCAGCGCCGTCATGCTGGCTGGACTCCTGATCGGTGCCGGGCTCCATCTGGGAAAGTTCTTCAGCTCCGGTGTCAACAAGAAGGATGTGAGTGCCATGGTGCTGGGCGCCGGAAGTGCCGTCTTTAGAAGCGCTTCGCTCCTATCCATGCTGTTGGTATGCAACTTCTGTCGACACTTGCGCCGTCTGCTGGACGATTGGGACATGACCATCCGCCGACTGAACAAGTAAGCCGTTAGGAAGACGCTAAATTTAGAAACGGCGATTTTTTTACGAGGATCTAAAACTTAATTTTTAAAGATTTAAAATTTTAATTTAGAAATTCTTCCATTACGATCACAAATTTAGGATAATCTTTCAAATTAAAATTGCGTTTCTGTTTGTGTTAATGTAGCTCAGAGTTGGCAGGAGTCAGTTAGTCGCGAAAATGAGTGAAGGCAGCGTGCTCGCTAATTGCCATCTGGCTAATATGCGCGAGAGCTCGCTCTAGCGCTGCCTTCGCTCGCTTTCGCGTACAGTAGTACAGCGTTGCCGTTCTCCGTTACCATTATCGTGTAAACAATACATATAAAAACCAGAAACTGTTGAATTTGCAGTGACCACACCGCGAGACAGTTCCCATCCGGTCACTCGACTCTTTACTTCCTGGCCATCTTCGCTTTCGTACTTCCGGCATTGGTGGTGGGCGCCCTACACGATCTTCCGCTCTACACATCCGAGAGCTGCACCAACGCCACCTGGACCACCTGCTACGTGACGGACGGCGACCGAGGTGTGGTGGCACGAGCGCTAGGTAGCAGCACCGTCGCCGTGCTGGTCAGCTACGTCATCGAGTGGACGGCCATCGGGGCCGCCAACCTAAACGACCTGCTGATCGTGGCCGCCGCCCTGGCGCTGAGCTCGCATTTCCGCCTGCTGGCCGATCACGTGTTGGCTTTGTGCGACGTCGGTGAGTCGGTCACCAAGGAGGAATGGCGATCGAAGCGCCAGCACCAGCTGTCCTTGTGCGGGTTGGTCACTCGGGTCAACCGAGCGGTCAGCGGAATGGTCCTGCACTCGTTCGCCTTTAATCTCTACGGAATTTGTTTCTGCGTCTACTACGGCATCAGGCAAGTGACGGGAGCTTTGAACAATTGAAATATGGAGCCTCGATCGAAGCATTTGTGTTGGTTTCATTTCTTTTGATGAATTACATTTTGCTCTATCAGGCCGTCAAGCGGAAATATTACTAGCGCCATCTATAATTTCGTCATGTTTCTGCACCTGACTGCTCGGCTGTGTGTCGTCACTTTTGCTGGAGGATCAATGAGAAGCCAGGTACGTAGGTGGCGCCACCGTCATTCTGGGACCGAAAGCTCCAGATTGAATTTAGTTTCAATTTGATTTGATTTTATTTCAGATCCACAAACCGCTCAAGTATTTGAATCGGTGCACCAAAATATCTTTCGCGGACGAGGTTTTGGCGACACACAATATGTTTATCTGGAATACTTTTGTTATCATAATGTTTAGTGAAAATACCAATTATTAAAAAACGGTTTTATCGTAGGTTCTTCGTTTTGTCGATCAAATTCATTTCAATCGCGTTGGGTTTACCGGACTGGATTTTTTCTCCGTGGATAACAAACTAATTTTGACCGTAAGTTGTCATTCACTATTTGAATTACAAAAAAAATTGTCATATAGAACTGGTCGTTTGTGACAACACATACCAAATAAAATTATTATTTCATGTTAACGTATGTTTTCTTTCCTTCAGATCGCCAGTCTCGTATTCACCTACGAGCTCATTTTAATGGATTCCTAATTCTGGTTCAATATTGTAGTCTTTTGTTATTAAAAAAATAGTGGACTCACACCTGAATGATGTCGGAATGATGATTATTACGTTTTATCTCCATGGAAATGTAATTTTGTTTTGCCCGTTTGGATTTAATTAATGAGGGGGTACGGAACACCTGTAGTGCGGTTGACTACAGTTGATTAAAAAAATAATTTTTGTCTCAGCTATCCCTCGTATTCCGGCAATCACACAAGAAAAGAGGATCATGCTTTGTGTATAAAAAATGCTTAACAAACATTTTTTATACTCAAGGCATGATCCTCTTTTCTCTAGCGCATGTGAACAAATGGTAATTTCTGAATATTTCTAATATTCCTGGACTTAATTAATGAAATAGAAAATTTCAAATGGTTCATTCTTGTTCAATAACCAAACGTTTGTTTTATAATAATAAACAGATGTTCAAATTTCCCTCCAAGTGCGCTCTCTTCGTCAGCTGTCAACTATGATAGTAGACTATCGATAGCTAAGAAACATCGATACTATCGCCCATCACTACTTCCGGGAGTCACAGGAGTTAGAAACTTCCGGTTTAATAGTGAACATTTTGGCTGCGCTACTTTACAATTTTGCTTAATTAAAAACGCCATCCAAAGTCAAAACAAGTACATTTTTACAGCGCCAGTGATTCCTGTTCGAGATCTGAAAACGCTGGATTTTGGTAAGGCACAAATTAATCGATTATTTAGCTCGGAACTGGCTCAACTCGTGTAGGCCTAATGCATCATGGAGGCGGCCATCTTGTTATACCTTATCATTTGCTATTCATTTATTTTGTTAGTGTACTGAACTTAGATTTAGCTTGTCAGTGTCAAGACCGTGCAGTTTGTCAGTTGGCATCGAGCTATTTACTCGAAATACGGAGAAAATATTTACTTATGTTGCTGCTCTTTAGTGCTGTTGTCTCGCAGCTTCTTGTTTCAAAATCGGTCGGGGCTGTAGTCGTGTGTCGCCACATTTGCCCGTCTAAATGCAGAACTAGGCCTAGTCTAAGCAGTAATATCGTTTCCTATTCTGTTTGATTTCCCGAGGTTCTTGCTTGGTCTCTGATATTTATAATGAAAAAGCGATTGTGCAGAACCTTCTAAATAACTTTAAAATTTTAAAAGTACAAGATTAATATTTCTCCTGTCGTTCTCCACAGATTTGTTCAACTGAACCGCGCAATATGGCGCAGAAAAAGACTAACACACCTGAAGGTAATGTGTTGTTTGGTTAGCTTTTGTTGTCAATTCAACTTAAAATTGTTTCTTGAACAATACTACGAATGGAACTGTGTCCAGCTGAGTTTTTAAAATATTGAATGGGTTCTCAGATATCCATGTTTTCAAGAAAAATGATTCCATATAGTACTGCTTCAGTTTTTGTACTGTTTTACTATATGTACGAAACTGTTTGACTTCGTGTGTTAGATGTGCTATTAATGTTTAAAGGCCACATTTCATTTTTGTCTGATATTTTCTTAGGATGCAAGATTTTGCGCGAATTCAAGATATCCAATTATTTGGGAAGAGGATGCTTCGGAACTGTGGTTGAAGCGAAAAGCCGGTTCGACGCCATGAGCTATGCGCTCAAAATGACATTTCAAGATTTACCGGAAACCCTGAACGAAGTTAAACTCTTCTCCAAACTTCCGCCCCACGAGAACGTCATCGTCTACGTGGCTTCCTGGGCGGAAGTCATTACAAAAAAGGAGTTGAAAATTATTCTGGATTTGATTGGACCGTCGGCCAGACATATGATGTAAGTCAAATGTTGCGTTGCTCCGTTTGTTTGCACTCGTTTGTTGAGTCTTTCCCGACTCTTGTTTGTTTGATCACGGAGATTGGTGAAAATGTGTTATTCTCAAATGGTGTGGACGCACCAAGTAGGTGTACAATGTGCAGAATCTCTTGTGTTGTTCACTACAGTTGGAAAAACATATATTATCTGTTCTATTTTTAAATAGCATCCCTTATGGGGTTCCAAAGGTTACGTTGCTCTGTATCCAGATGGAGCTGTGCAGTCAGGACCTCAAGGTTTGGCTGGCGCAACGTAAGACGTTGGTAATTTTGCAGAGCCAGTCACTATTCATGCAACTGCTGCGAGGACTCCTGCACATCCACCAGCACAACATCATCCATCGTGACATGAAACCCAGCAACATCTTCCTGACCTCCTCAGCCGTCGCCACCGACATCCGCCTCAAGATCGGCGACTTTGGAATCTCTACCCAGCACTACGGCTCGTCGAGCGCGTCGCACACGGGCAATTTCGGCGACCAGTTGTACATGGCGCCCGAACGTGTCTCCACCCGCTACGACAAGTCGTCCGACCTCTACCCCATGGGGCTCATCCTGTACGAGCTCTACCATCCACCCGCTCAACTCCAGCTCGCTCTCTCGCTGATGAAGTTGAAGAACGACAAGGTGTTGCCCGACCAATTCGAATCCTGGCCACTCGTATCGGCCACCATCCGGAGCCTACTCGAGTTCGACCCGCAGAAACGTCCCACCATTGACGAAACCATCAAAGCATTCAGCCAGGCCGACGTCGCTCCAGTGCTGCATCTCGGCGTCGTGTGCAACCGTTGTCAAGAGCGGGACTTCAGCGGCGTTCGCTACAAGTGTGCCGTCTGCACCAACGTCGATCTGTGCGAGAAGTGCGAGGCCGTGATGGAGTCTCACGACGCCACCCACCCTCTCATCAAGATCAGAATGCCCGGCACCGTGCCAGCCACCACTCCGGCCTACGTGGCGAGAGGAGACCAACCCTCAAATCTCAACCCCCAGGCCACCACCTACATTCCCACCGTGCGGGTGGCCCCTCAGTCTAAGGGACGCCCGACCACTAAAAAGTTGCTCAGGCTCCCTGCAGTATCCGCTCGGCCACCCGTTCCAGCACGCGTCCCATCCTCCGTCCACGTGTCTGTCCGCTGCGACGGATGTCGGGTCAAGCCTGTCGTGGGCAACCGCTACAAGTGCAAAACCTGCCTGAATTTCGATTACTGCCAAAACTGCTACAACGGTCGTCGACGGACACATCCGTCCAGTCATGAGTTCAAAACGATCGCTCAGCACAGGCAATTTCAGGTGCCTTGTGCCGGATGTCGTAAGCCGAGCATTCGCGGCGATTGCTACGTCTGTCAGGAGTGCCCGGATGTTCACTATTGTTCCCAATGCTTCAGTGTGGCCGATCACCATCGCCAAATTCACCACTTTAATCTCCAAAATTAATTAGTTTCGGGGCACGTGCCTTGAAAATTATTTTTGTGCCAATCTTAGTACAGGAAAATAAATGATATTTCGAATTAATTACAGGTATAACCTGTAATTTGAGTAATCTCGCTTTCATTTCAGGCGTCTGTTCGTTTCGTCAACCCAATACATGTTGTCTCGTTGGTCTGAAACTGATTGATTGCTCGGATTGAATGTAAATTCGGATGGAATCAATTAAAAGTATTCATTTTTTACGAAAAAGAGAAAATGTGAGTTTGGCAAAAATTATTTCTTGACGAATTTATTTCCGCGTTTACCCTCAGTTCCTTTCTGTTCCTTAGTGCGTAATTCACATTATACTGAATTAGTCTTTTATTGATTATTGGAATGCTCGAATTTTAAATTGAAGAATGTCAAATTATATTTTCTGCGCCAAGATGAAAATCTTAAATTATAGACAAACTTGTTGGCTTTTGCTATTATAATTTGTAATACATGTATTTCCAGCAAACATGATAAGCCATTATAAATATTTCTATATGAAAGAAATTCACCTAAACAGATTTTGTATCGTTGGTGTTTTTTATATTTAATCTTCGTTCCCTCGATGTTTGATAGTTCCTATGTATTAAATCTGTATTTTTTGGGAACACTTTAGGAGGTGCGCTGCCGCATTCGTTATTGCAATTAAAATATTGTAATTCCATAGAATTTTTGTTTCGAACGATTTATTGAAATAGTACAGTATGTATACTCGAACTTTGAAATAAAATATTTTCAGACCCCAAACACGGTCAACATTATTTATTCCAAGCTAGGCTCGGATGAGAAATACGTATGAGCACTCGGTGGGCATTCCACAATTTTATAGAAATAGAGTAAATGATTTGTGTCTCATTGCGAAATATGACTAAAATGACCATCCTTTTTAATCATTTCTAACCAATTTTCGGAACGCGCCCAGCTTACCGGCAGTCAACATTTCCCCCATTTGTTTACTCTGTACTCTTTTGAGACATATTTGAAACGCACAAACACTCGGCCTCTTGTACATGTACAGTGTATATTCCTGATCTGTTTCGAAACAATATGGTATTCCACAATTTTATAAAATTCAAGTTTGGCTCATGTTATTCAATAGGATTTCATCCGTCAAAGCTAAGTCTGTTGACAGATTGATTCGTGGGGATGACGGGTCCAGGGTTCGATACCGGGGGACTGGTGGATCCACAATCTCCTGTTGTGACATTTTCAACAGTTGTGAGGCCAAAAAATCAATTCCGTTTTTTTTCTCAAAAATGTAATAAATGGAGATACGTTCTTTCAAAACATGATCAGTTTCGCACGAACCAGATGACATTTGAATTGGGTGGCAAACATCGATGTTGTCCATTGTGTCCACGGACATTAACAAATTATGATTCGTGCCAGGCGCGACTATTGCAATAAATACATGAAATAAATATATTGGAATTTTTTGTAATTCGATCTTGTCGCTTTGCGTGTGTTGGAAACATTTTTTGAATTTCCAGTGTTACCGGGCAGATGATATTCGCACGGTGGTCGATTCGTCAGAGGGGGGCCGAGGTGACTGTGAAATAACTGCTCATTTTCAGTGGATTATTATGTCGCGCACAAATTGTTTTTGATGACTACTGCTTGTCGGCATTGGCTGGATTTCTGCTCTTAAAATCTCAATCTTTATCGCAGGTAAGCAGGAGTTTATTTTTCTTAAATTTAATGTCCGATCAATAATGGCGATTGACTCTCGAATTTTGTGACATTTTTGAGAAACTATTTTCCTGTTTGTTTGGCGGAATGGCAGGCGAGGCAGCGTGTGATTTAAGAATTTTAGTCATACAATGGTCACGCTATTTATTTCTAAGTCAATCTCTCGTTCTTCAAAAACCATTTCTCTTTGTCGTTAATAATACTTTCTTCGCTCGACAAGATCCACCGATCAATTTGGCCTTCAGTGGTCACTGTCGCTGTCAAAAGATGGCGTCCGATCCGGCGTTGACGCAATCGGTTAGCGTTTACGTGGCCCTGCGTCCGTTCGTAGCCTCGGCCATGCTGCTGGGTTTACTTCCGGTCTCCAACGTGACCGCCGCGCGCAGCTGCGACCTCCACTTCCGGTGGCGCTCGTGGCGCACTCTGCTCTCGCTGCTGCTACTCTCGGGCATCGTGATGGCCTTCGCCGCCACCGCCTTCTATTTCGCCACTACGGGGCGCGCCAATCGATTTAGCATGGAGGAGCTGGTGGTGCAGCCGAGAGAGACGGTCTTCTATTTCAGGTGTGATGTTTGTGCAGATTTTAATTTGATACCGGAGATGAGCAACCCCCGGCCACGTGGCATTTGACGCCAGTTGACCGCCAATTGAGGATGTCATAATTGTCCATTTCCTATTTCAGCGCCGCCACCTTCCTGGCGCTGTCCATTCGCGCTGCCTCCCACCTGCCGACCACGCTCAGCCATTGGGACAACGTGGTCACCGCCATGGACACAGCCCTGCGGCCTCTCAGTGCTTCGCAAACTCGTCTCCACCTCGGCGCTCGCAACGCCACCTGGCTGCTGCTCTTCTTCGCTGTCGGCGCCGTGGCCGAACACGAGCTGCATGACATCACCGTGTCGTTGGCCTGTCGTCCGCCAGTGAGCGCTGCTCGTTGCTATCTGAGCAATGGCAACTTCTACTTCGCGGCGCTGCTACCGGAAGGCTTCTATCATCCAGTTCTGGTGGCCGCCATCTTTGTACTCAATCAGGTGGATATAACACATCGTTTTCCGTGTCGTAGAACGGGCTCTTTCCAATCCTACATTTCTCAACTGTTTTTTGCAGTTCGCCACCCTGGCCTGGAACATCCACGACATTCTTGTGGCGCTGCTGGCCCGCGCCCTTTACCACAACTTCCGGTCCCTTTCTCGCCACCTGCGCGCAACCCACCGCCACCTGACGGCCGAACAGTGGGCTGTGGTGCGCAGACACTACGTGGCGCTGTGCGACGTGGCCACCGGAGTGGGGGAGCTACTGTCGCCGGGGGTGCTGCTCTCCTACGCCATCAACATGTACTTCCTGTGCATTCAGATATTTTACGCGCTCAGGTGAGATAAAAATAGATAGAGACGTTGCCACCACCTGATTGAGTTTTTTTAGTCCAATCAAGAGGTTTTTTCATCATTTTTTTAAACACCAGACTACTTTCAAGAAGAAATGAACATATTCTATTATTTTGAATTTATCTGCAGTACTTGATGTACAATTTTGGGAATCTTGTTTCGCAGGCCTTCCAACCGAACGGCATTGGAGAGCATTTACTTTTGCGTCTCATTTTATCATCTGTTCGTTCGTCTCTGTGTCGTCACATTTACCGCCTCAAGCTTTAGAGAAGAGGTGAATTTCATTCATTTGTTTTAAAATCTTAGTCTGGTATTTTTTATCAATCTCAATACTTCAGCTGTTGTGCAACAACATGGTTTTTTCAATTTCCAGTCTCAAGTTCCACTGCAGTATCTGCACCGGTGTCCATCAAAATCTTACTGCACCGAAGTAAGTGTATTTGTATTTGGAAATATAAAGTAACCGAAGTAAGTGTATTTGTTTATTTTAATATGTACCAATTTTCAGACGCGAAGACTATTGAAGTACATCGGTACAGTTCCGGTCGGATTTTCAGGATTTAAACTGTTCACCATTAGCCGGGGTTTCTTTCTAGCGGTACAGTATTAAGATTTTATTGAGTAGAATGGAAACATTCGCCATGACCGCGTGATCCATAAACAAGAAATAATTTTATTTTTCAGATCATGAGCGTGGTTTTTACGTATGAGCTGATTCTACTCAACGTCAAATAACGTTGTCGACAAAAGAGGACACCATTTTGGATTCCTTGTGTGAAATATCGAAATATTGCTTGAAAATCACTTGCCGAGAAAACCCATAAAAGTCATTAAGCCACACGAAAATGTGATCATCAAATTGACAAATTAACGTTTGGAAAAACGAAGGCCGTTTGGAAACTGGGGAAAAGAAGACCGTACACATGCTTCCGTCTTTCACCGCTAGGTGTATTCTAGATTCAATGATTGAGTTCAATACGACGAAACAGCTATAGCTTATATTTGACGCGTCACCTGTCGTCAATAAAAATGCTCCCACCTGATTTCGATCGTCACCTCGTCATTTATAGGTTTTTCGAGATGCGTGTTATCTGACAGCACTTGTCATTCGCCGATTAGCGCTTACCAACGAGATTCCATTTCTCTAATTCAATAATAGTGGACAGCTATTTTTTCTGCTCCTGTCATTTTTCTGATGCAGTGAATCTGGTTCCCGCTAAATTGGCGCACCATAGATCTATTACTTTTATGTCGTTCAATTTTTTATCCATTTTCATTGGTCCATTTCTGACGAGCGTTGTTTTGTTTTCTAATCCTGCATTCGAATCTGTACACCTTCCATTTCGTCATTTGTGGTCTCAGAAACTCCATCCATTTCGAATCAATCATGGATTATGTTTGGTTCAGCCGTAAATAATTTTATTGGCATAAGGACTATTGGCGGCGACAAAACTAAAACTGACCGATTTCTACTGGACAGGACATCTCCAATTGACAGTTCAATAATCAATACTTCGGAATGGCATCGGGACTTACCCCAGGCTGTCCCTTACATATATTTATGATTTTGAAAAACTGTTGGCTGCCACTTTTGAAGTCGATCAACTTGTTTCGAGAAATGCGCGTTAACATGTTGCGGCGAACTTGAAAGAGGCGTCATATTCCACGTCATAAACACTAATCGTTATTCGCCCTATTCAACGACCGTGTCAGTTGACATTTCCACTAAATAATTCACAATATTGGCTACAATTTCAAACACCCACTACTAGGTGTTTATGTTTTCAAAAATATTTGGTTTCACTTTGTGCGCGAGCGAAGACGTTAATTTTCAGATCAATTCAACTATTCCGAAAAGCGCTGGAGTTTGAAAAGGGACGCACTGGAAAATTCCAATTTTTGGAAACGAAATGTTCTTCTCAAAAGCAAATGTCTCCAGTTCATCAGCATCCACCGGTGTGGTGGGTGTTCTTTATTTAATAGTCGTTCTAATTAGAAGCAATTAAGAATCGTTTAGTGTTAACACAACAATTTCGGAAAACCCTGCGGTAAGTAATTCCAAATTGCATTTTTGAAAGCATGAATTGAAAACGCTTAATTGATCACGCATTGCACTTTCTAATTCTTCTAGAATACAAAATTGTGGCCTGAAATGAAATATCGTAATTTGAACATGAAAATGATTAATATAAATTAATAAAAGATTTAGTAACGCTTTCAAATCATTTCACTAAATTGATCTTTCCTTATTGTGCTTCGATAGCTCACCAACAGCGCAACGCAGCGCCGCAAAATTTACACTGGATGTAGTGCAACAAAAGCTAAGGTAATTTTGGGGTTTTTATGTTGTTGCGTTCATGAGATATTAATTTGATAAAACAAAAAGTGTAATGCCGCAAATTCCAAGTTCACTGAAACATATTTCTGATCTTAATGTAATTGCAGTTGGGGTAAAAAAGAGGAACTGTGACTTATGACGTCACAAAAACAAAGATAATTGTAAACTTTATGATGATGCGCGATAGTCGTAAAAAATCTTACTAATTCGAATAAACACTATTCGAAAAACATCCCGTGTCACAGAAAGGGATCAAAGGAAAAAAGACTAATAAAATCAAGATGAGTTTTTAATCGTTGATGTTTCTGAAGGTCAAATCTCATGGCGTCTCTGAAGAGGATTTAATAACAGAAAGCTTGAGTAAGAGATTGCGAACACATCAAAGTGACACAGAAAGAACATATTAAGGAGCCAAATAGCCATGATGTCTAGCTTGAGTGCTTTCAACAAGAAAACGTCCTTCTACCGTTCCCTGCGCCCAGTGGTACTGGTGGCCAACCTGTTCGGGCTGTTGCCAATATCCGGTGCCGGACACTCCCATTCCGCCTCTCTGTCCTTCCGCTGGTATTCCATCAAAGTGCTGTACGCCGCCATCGTGGCGGCCATCTTGTGGGGCGCGTGCGTCTTTAGTGTGCGCTCGGTGCTGGCCTCGTTGAGCGCCAACGCCACCGCCAAAGACGTCACGGCCGTCATGTCCGGATTCGTGTTCCACCAATCGGCCGCCTTCTCCGTCTCCTTCTTCATTCGACTCAGTCGCCGTCTGCCGGCGCTGCTCCGGACCTGGGACGACACAGCCGGACGTCTGCTCAAGTACTGCGACGTCAGCAACGCCGCGGATGACGTCGTCGGCGGCGCGCGGAAGAAGCGTGGGGGCGCCACCGTCTGGCCACGGAAACCACGTGACGATCTCCACTTTCCCCCGCGCAAGATGGCGGCCATCTCGCTGACCCTAATGAGCAGCGCCATGTTGGATCGAGTGCTGCACGACTCTCGCTTTACCATGTCCGACCTGTGTCCACCTCCGCTGGCCAACGGCAGCTACGCGCTCTGCTACCTGCACAGCAACGCCGACTACCTGGTCACTCTGCTGGAGGGTCGCGGCCACGCCTGGCAGTGGGCCGGGGCGCTCTCCCTGCTGGCCCTCAACGCGCTCACCTCGCTCACCTGGAACTTCCTGGATCTGTTCCTCATTCTGGTCAGCTGCGGACTGCACCATCATTTCCGACACATCAACCGGTATCTGGCGTCGCGTGGATCGGCCGCGGGGTGGCGCCCCGAGCAGTGGCGGATCTTGCGGGAAGATCACCTGGCAGTGGCCGAGCTGGTGAGCACCAATTGTGGCGAACCAGATAAAAAATTTAATAATGTCTAAACAAATTATGTCCATTCTTGCACACTTTCTTCAATAGATAAATATTTTTATTTTGGGGGAAATTGAGTTCATAAAAGCTGTTATATTGAACGAACCCAAAATTCAGGATCTACGTGAGTTTTAAAGAATCTTGATAACGTAGAATTGGTGTGAAACATGATGTAACAGACGCGAAATGGAGCGAAGGCAAGCGCAAATGTTCGAGTTCACCTGTTAATTGACGCTTGAGCATCGAGCGAGCGCAGTCATCAGACCCTTTCACCACTTCCGAGTTTCGTTACATTCGAGCAGAAGGCTTCGCGTTTAACAAAATTCTGTTTTTTGATTGGACACGAATAATTTCTGTGTTTACCAATAATAATAAAATAGGTTTCTGTATTCTGTTCTCAATCTTATATATTGTTTCTCAAGGTGTCTGACGTGGACGATGCCCTGTCCGTTGGCGTGCTCTACAGCTACGCCGCCAACCTCATCTCCATTTGTACCCAGATGTTTTTAGGACTTAGGTCAGAGTTCATTTACCATCTCAATTGAAAATAAATGCATATTTACATGTGTGACTGGAGTGTCGCGTTTACACTGTATTAGTAGAACTAGATCTTTGGCTGCCCCCTGCTGAGGCAATCACACACAGCATGGTTGATAGACGTCTCTGGCAGTCTCTCTTGTGCTGGAATTGATTTCTTAGATTTGTCTTTGCAGACCGCGTAATTCTGCGGCCCTGGAGACCACCTACACCACCATCTCCTTCCTTCATCTGGTCGGGAGGACATCGGCCGTTACTTGGGCAGCCTCCAGAATCCACGACGAGGTAAGCGAAATGGCTTTTCATTTATTTAATCGCTTGTATCTGCTCGTAAAATGCTTTATGTCTTTGGTATTTTTCAGTATCAATTACCTCTGAAGTATATTCACGCTTGCGATTCTGGGTCATATTGTTTGGAGGTAAGGGCAATTCAAGAATCCAGCGCTCCCATGTGCAATAATTACACCATTCCAGGTAATCCTGTCTTAACTTATGTCCAGGTTTGCAAAGTAGGTGGAACAAAAATAAGTAATCTAGTTCCACGAATCAGTAGCATCATCATTTCGACAACTAATGTATGAATTGAAACCAATCCCAAGACTGGCGAGCAATCTTTTTGTGTTCGTTTCAGTTTTCTTAATCCTTCTTTCTATTGATTTCTGGTAGACTCAACGTCTTCGAGCGCACATTTTAGAGACTCCGGCCTGTCTTTCTGGTTGCCGATTCTTTTTCGTCACACGCAGTTTCTTTTTGGGCGTAAGTTTATTGAATTATGACGTCATACAATCACCAATTCTCACAAAACTTAACAAAAGAAATGAAATATAAATCAACTAAATATTTGTTTTAAGTTGGTCATGTCATATCTGGACGACCATAAAAACATTATAAGGATCGAGTTAACTTTAAAAGATTACAATTTTTCCCACACATTGACATTGGTGCATTCATTTCGCTAATTCTTTATTTTCAGTTGGTTAGCGTCGTCATCACTTACGAGGTGATTTTTTTGGAACTTAAGTAAAGAACACCTTCAGTGGACTCTCGGCAGTTCATGTACTTAACTGGTTTAATAATTCTACTTTATCAAGCCCTATGATGAAGCCAAAACAATCTTCTGGTGGCATTAATTTTTGAAGTATTATTTCGTCTTTTTCCCTTCAATTGTAACTCATCGGCGCTTTTCTTGTTAGACTTGAGATTTTAAATGTGGATGGCAATTGTAGAATAAAAGAAGCAATATTATTTATCCAATAGATGAGAGAGGAAGCCGATGGTACAGAGTCTGGAGTCTGGAGATTGAAGGACACAATCTACAAGTCGACGACAAGTTGATCAAATAAAATAACTTTTTTATATCGAATTCGAAAGCTAGCCTGGACAATGATTTAAATTATTTTAATTTTATTCGATCAACTTGCCGCCGACTTTAGATTGTGTCCTTCAATCTCAAGACTCTCGTAATTTTATTTATTATTTACGTATATTCGCAAAGATAAATTGTCAAAAATAAATACGTATTGGTATTGAGTGTCGATAAATGATGTAGGATGACATCACGAAATGAAATTCAAAAGCAACTAGATTGATGATCCTCTTCACCGTAAAAAATATTGATTGAGTTCTGAAGTTGAAAGTAATCGCTTTAAGACTCACTCTTCAGTCCGGTAAAGTCTTTTTGACGTCGTTCTTGGTATTGACGGAGAGCAGAACCACCTTTGACGTTGCTCGATCCATCGTAAGGGAATCACTGGAATAGTAGGGCGTCTCGTTCAGTTTCCTCTTCTCGTCATCAGCGCCGGAAGTGAATCTGTTCCACGGCTGTTCCACACCGGAAGCGAAGATGGAATAAAATATGGCCGCGAAGAAATAGAAAGCCGCCGCGATGTAGAAGATGATGTGCCACTGGGGCAACGTTTGCTGATTGTGAACGAGACGAAAACAGTTCTTGGTTAGATTAATTGGGAAGACGCGTCACGCAAAAGAAAAACGTAAAATACGAGAAGCAGCGTCAAATGAAAGAAACCTGGGACACAAATTCGAGAAGCGACACATACAAGAAACGCCAGAGACGAGAAACGTCAGTCATTTAAAAAGTCAAAAATGGAATCAACATTTCCAGTAAAGCAGTCTTGTTAAAGTAAAAGTTTCAATTTTTAAATATTCAAGTCGCTGTTTTCGCATTTCCCCATACGCTGATTGCAATCACCGTTGGGAGCGTAAACCCCTGCAACATATTTGGATTACACGAGTCGCACGATAGGAATAGGTACGATAGTAATCAGGAATTATGCACCTGGTTTCCCATCAGAACACCAGTCACATATGGAGACACGATGCCTGGTACACTTGCGATAGTGTTAGTTATGGAAATCAGCGTCCCTGAAATGAAGTATACAAACGATTATCTTTTGTGTACTGTACTTTTCTAACTATGGAAGAAAATTAAATTTTATTCACGTCGGAGTCTTGAAAACGATAAACGGATTTGTAAATAAAGGTAATCCCTACCGGCAAATCGTGGAGCGATATCCATGTGATTGGAAAAGAAGCCGGCGTACATGACGCCACCCGTGGACACCGCCAGCGTCAAAATGATGACGTTCCACAATTGCCCGCATCCAACAAATGTAATCGCGACCAGAGCCGTCCCGGGACACGCCATCCCTATTTTTTTTATTGTTGGGGGGAGGGGTAGTTATTGATTGTAAACACAAAATTAAATCTAGCTAACTAGAGCATTATTACAATGACCATTTGCGAGTATTTGTTACTGTTTAGACAATGACTCACCGATAAAGTTGGCCACCTTGACCACTGTGGTCCGGCTGGCCTTTCCGGTAGCCCTAATATGATCGGCGAGGCAGCTGCTGGAGACTGCTAAAATCCACCTGCCTAGGTAGGGCAGAGCCGTATAAACGCTGTTCTACCGGACAAATGAAAAGCATTCGAACGACTTTCTTGTTAATCGAATTGAGCCGTAGAGATTACTGAAGTGAAAGGTCATACCTGCTTTATGTCGAATTTCAGGATGTTCTTCATGTAGGTGGGAACTTGAGTGATGAGCGTATAAAACCCCCACTCGTTTATAAAGTGGGAGACGATGATTCCCCACATGGCTGTTGACGTCATCACCTCTTTCCAGGGAAACGTCAGTGCCTGGATGTGGAGTGGAATATGTCACATTTCAGTTTGTGTCATTTCATATTCCATTCTGTGTGATTACATTCGTTAAAGCACGAAGTCTTACCTTGTCAGTGTGCGAATGTCTGCTCAATTTCGGACAAGGACTGTGTCCATAGACAAAAAAAGCCCATGGACCAAACCACAGGATACCCATGGTGCCTGGTTAACAGAGACAAATAACAGTTAATCGAATGTAAGCATGAAAAAAATGCCAATTGGCCCGTTGATTGGCTTCTCGTAGTTATAAGGTTTGTGCCCTTAAACTAGTTCGCCTGAGGCGTGATACTTCAAGCGCCACCTATTGAGCAACTTTGTAAGCTGGTTCGGTGCATGCGCGATGTGTTCCGGAGAAGCTAAGAACGTATTCTATACAACAGACCAGGGGCAGCCAACACATTGGTCGTCTTTGGCATATTTGCGCCATCTGGTGGTGACACGTGTGTGAAATAATGTTTGTGGATGACGTTTTACAATTTTTTAATCCCCCAATACATGTGAAATGAATGTTTAGGACGACTGGACGACCTACCGAATACGTAGAAGACCAATGGCCATCCTCCGTCGAAATCGCAATCGCATAGCAAACCCGCGATAGGCATTCCAAGTAACACGCCTACTTGGGCGCCTGAAAAATGACATTGACATTTATACCAATTAGGCAATTCATTTTTCAAATAAAATTTGCGGCAACAAATGTCCGAATTTCTGATGATATCTGTGCCCTTTTTAGT
This sequence comes from Mycogona germanica, assembly GCA_034698785.1. NCBI lineage: Eukaryota > Metazoa > Arthropoda > Diplopoda > Chordeumatida > Chordeumatidae > Mycogona > Mycogona germanica. The sequence goes on from JAQGBY010001170.1 coordinate 25,077, forward strand.
GAAACTACAGCGTGCGCAGGTGGCTCAATATTGTGCTTGGTTTTGGTAAAGGTCAGCCGTTAAAGGTCCTTAAAAAAATGGAAATCAGAAGTACCTGCATAAATGAATGTGCCCATTTTTTCTTTTTCGTGGACCAAGGCCAACTTGCTCAGCATATTCTGCATAGACGGATAGAGGGCGCCCTACGTCATACGGAAACAGAGGACGAATTAGATAAAGTGCACAAAGCGATTTTCTTTGAAATTTCCAAATTAGCGTTTTCGGTTCTAAGTGTCGAAAGTCAGGTGTTCTTAAGACTATTAAACAAACGCACATCCTGCCTTACAAATAAATGTGGAATTGCCACGTCAAGAAGGGGTGTTTCAATGTCAGCAGCTAGCACACAATTCCTGATAGGTTCTTTGGGCACACTCTCTTATACAGTATCCATTATTTAACAGAGTTTATTACACGCACTTCCGCAATTACAACATGGATTCTTGCATGATTAATATATCGTCAATCATGTGGATAAATGAAGTATAGAGATTTCCTATTCCAATGGTTGACGATACATTAATCATGCAAGAATCCATGTTGTAATTGCAAAAGTGCGTGTAATAAACTCAATTGGTGTTTTTTTACAACACTTGTCGTCGGCATATTGATTCTAGTCCAACAATCCCCTATTCGTGTGTTAAATTTCCACCGATTATCCACCAACATTATCAATTATTTAGATGAAATTATAAAATATTTAAAAGAAAAGTGTCGAAATATGGCTGACCTCGGCCAGTCCGCTCAGAAAGCGAACAGTGATGAAGAAAGGGTAACCCGAGCGTGCGGCCACCGGGGTGAGGATGGCGCAGACACAGGTGCAGAGGACAGCGCCACCGAACAACCATTTGCCACCGAAGCGTTCGGCCAATCGTCCACTCGGAAACTGGAGCAGCATGTAACCCCAGAAGAAGGACCCGAAAATGATGCCCTGGGTGCGTTCGTCCCAATCGAATTCGCCACTCTGTTACCCGGTTTGGGAGAAATAGCAATGTGACGACATTTGAGACAACTATGGACTTGCACGCCTCCTTAACACATCCGGAGGAGGAGGAGGAGGAGGAAGTCGACTCTCATTTCTTTCTCTCAACTACCTGTCCCGCTTCCGTTGTGGTACCATTTCCGGTTCCGGCGCCGCATTCTTCTGAGGTGACGACGACGGTGGGCGACGTCACCATATCCACCATGGCGATTCCGATGCTAGCACGGAGCGCGAAAACGGGTAGCATGCCCAGAAAACCTAGCAGAGCGAAGGCGTAGCGACCGGGCACACATCCGCACATGACCACATCCTTTCGCTCCTCGCCTAGATGCTCCAGTGACGTCACGCTGCTCGGCCAAACGGTGGGCGCCATTGGTCAGACGAGATGGTATTTCCGTTTCCGCTGCACACCCCACGATGATCATACTCGCGGGTTATCTCTTCTGTCGTGTACGCTCTCCTCTCCACGGAGCACGAATTGCTTTTCAGGTATCAGGTATCGTCACGACGTCACCACGTCACGATACGCGTACACCTGCATCCATATTTATAAATGAATGCAGGTGTATCAATAATGTTGATATCAGGGACTCTGTATGTGCCCAGCTCCTAATAGAAGTAGAAAAAGGGGCCACACTAAAATGATGAACGAGCTTCAATGTACATCCTCGTCATATTTCAACTCATATTTCCCTATAGTGTGTATACAGTGGAATGGCCTGACAGAGCCTCAAATCCAGAGCCTTTTAAAATAAATCCATTTCTGTCCCCAACTGGTCTTTTGACCTCCGCCATAGACCTCTCTCTTGGGGGCTTTTCTTTTTTGTTTGTTTAATTTGTTCAGCAAATGTATCCAAGACCTCTTCTGTTAAAATTAAATGTTCCCGAATTGTTCCAAAATTAAAATCCAGAATGTCCTAGAACAATTTTAGAAAATGTCACCAACTCAGAAACGATGATTAAAAAATGTTAACCGTTATTGCCGGTGTATCATGCTGCGTAACTCGCACTAGCTCTCTCTCCGCATCACACATTAGCCGCATTTGGGCGTCTAATGGCTCGAGCTTGTATCGTCACCATCTAATAGCTCGAGCACCTTCATCCGAATGATTGTCAACGAATTGTAATTAGCATCCACCAGAACCGAAATTCTAATCTATGAACACCTCAGACATTTATTTTTCAATTATTGATATTATTCGAATAGTGTCAAACTATCGATAGTTCTCCGACGAATTTTGCCCCTCGACTATCTCGCATCACTTTTGGATTTCGGTATTTCTAAAGTTCACAATCATTTTGCTTATGTGACGTCATTTGCTACACTCCCACCTTTGAGCTCAATCATTCAAAACTCTTGCTTCTCAGTCTCCCCTAAATGCCTGTAGATGGCGACACATGTGTCATTCCTTTTCCCCCCACCACCAGGCACCATGTGGTCACTACTTGCTCGGAGGCTCGGAATTGCTACTTAAATTCATTTCTCATGAACGCAACAAAATAAAGAACTGAAATATGCTGCCGCACTCGTAAATTTCACGGTGCTGCGTTACGCTGTTGGTGAGTTATCGAAGCATGGGCGAGAAAAAAACACTTAACTTTTTTTGATCCCGATTGTCCCCTATAACAGAATATCCTCCGCCATAGGCCCATTCCGAGGCTGCTTGTGGGTACATATTGTAATTGTAACATATTGTAATCCTACCGACGGCCGATGTACCTGTTAGTACGGTTTTTAGAGTAAAGTACGTGAATCGAGTTTTCATTTTGCCAGCCCCAGGTGACAGTTGTTTGGGCCGATGGGACAGGTGGCCTAGAGGCCTAGAAGCACATTCAGTAGAATTTACGCAATTTTGAGCGAGAGAAAACCTGCACAACTATTTCATTTTTTGGAGCCCATGAAAAACAATTATTTGAATGCGGTGAGACGACAGCTGTAACCTCTGCACTTTGTGGATAATGTTGGCTTAGTTCGGGGCATTGGTTGTCGTTCTTACAATAAATAATAAAAATGATAAAAGCAATCCCACACAAACGATCGTCAATTCCCACGTTTTTCTAGTTTAGTTAATTCAAAGAAGAGTTGTCGCCAAATTTTCTCATCCTGGGCTGTCCCGGTCACAACTTCCATTTTATTTTACATAATCAAGACCTCATATTTCTATTATTTTGCTTTTTAAAATTGTACTGATTGATTCAGCAATTTCCGAATATATCCACTTAGCCACACTTGAACAGTCCATTAAAATGATTAAACATCTTTGCGTTAGCGATAATCAGATGTCGCCAGTCTATTTAAATTTCGCGCTATTCTCGAATTGCACTCAGCACTCTCTGGCGAAACATTTTCGACAGTTGAAACAGATCCGCTTGATGTGAAATTACAGCACGCTAGGCGACTGACGCAAGTGTCGTCAATTTCTCGATGAAGAGAGCTCAGGTTTGCAGCGGGCAGTTGGTGCTGCCATCTACCGACCAATAATGTAACTGGAGTCAATAAGGAGTAATTGAGCAGACGATTCCTATCTTCGACTTGTACAACTAGAGACCAGATGCTAGTATCGCATTTAGTTAACATTCAATTTTACATTACGGCGTTTTTACAATCAAAACACATCACCATGTTATAAAAACTGTTTATTTACCCTAATTTGGTTGGATATTGCACAGAAAAAAATTCAATAAATAATAGTATATCAGTCGACAGCAACACGAACATGACGTCTGATCGCTACAGTCTTTATAACGCGCAATGTCATTGGTTTCCTGTTTGTTTACCTGGAAAGAAATCAATTTGTTTTCGGACAATGCCCTTCAGTTTTATCTAAATTCCACGTCTTTTATCGTAAATGTTGGTCAGTTTTATTTGTTGGATGCGACAACGAAGCACTGATCTATTCGTATAGTAAGTTGTGATCTATCGAATGTGATAATTGTCGCAAATTGTGGTCCTAGTTTTAAGTTGGGTGACACCCCTTCCCTTAGGGGTCATGACGCCGGCCGGCACTTACTGGTCAAGTTCATATTTGATTTCGATTTCAGATTTGGTTTCCAGGGCATCAAACATGTCAGGCGTTGAAGCCGCGCCCAGCATCAACAAGGACTACAAGGGAACATTTACGAACGGTGAGCTTTCGTGTCTGAAAAGGGTAATCAGCCCCCGTGGAGCATGCTGTATCAGTCGGATGTTGTCACTTATTCTGTGTCTCTCTCACCTTTGACCTGTAGCCGTGGGCACGGAAATGTGGGTGTGGGTGTGTCTGCTGTCGGGTAGCGTCTTCGTGTTCGTTTTTCTCATCTGGGGGTCGCTGCGATTGAGGAAGCGATGTCGTTCGCGATATCGTCTTTCCCCCGTCATCTCGCCCACCGGTGACCATTTGGCCGAGGCCAGACCTATGACCTCGTGACGTCACATCGAAGTGACCCCAAACCACCAACAACAATAGCAATAGTAATAAAGCGTTCACACGTCTCATAGCCATATCAAATGACTGACCACATATTGTCAGTCAGAGCAGATCAATCGAATTTCAAAAGGGCAGTCATTTTTATTTGCGAGTACCTTTTTATCTCGAAATTTGTGAGACTTTCCTTTACATATTGAGTTAAACTTGAGTGTCCATTACATATTGATAACATGGTGATTTGAATCCTGAATCTCATTCAGAAAGTTGATGATTTGACGAGTTTCCAACTTCAACTAGACCTTTTTTAATTTTGTGGCGCAATTTGCGTGACCTGTAACTTGAAAGACTAATGAAAAAATATCATGGTCGATCTTTAAATGATTTTTAATTATGTTGTTGAAATCATGAACTATATGATATTGCGACAAAATCTTCTAGCATGCACTTTTAAGTTTTTCTTATGAATTCGATAAAATAGTATTTTTTTTTTGTAAACCATGTTTTAAATATGATTTTGAAAATCAGTTCAAAGTCATTTGCAATGACAAATCTTACGAAGTATGAATATAGTAATTTTGCATATCTTCTGCCCCAATGTGATATTTAATTACTTTTGAAAACATGCGAGAACGAATCTGAATTTTATAGGACTTGAGATTTGTAGAATCTGCATTTTTTTACTACCTTAAAATTAACTATATACTCTGTATTTATAGTTTTATTAATCCTTTTTAGTGGATTATTCAACGGATAAACGGAAGTACAATGTTTGACTCCCTCATTGTCATTGAGCAAACACATATCCATTAACGCACAATGTTATTCCGCATTTATTAGCTGTTTAAAAAGGTACTTTTCTAGTAAATATACTTTTGACAAATTGATGCCATATTTTCTATTTGACCAATTAAGTAGTGATGCTTCATTTGGACGACTCATAAATATGCTAGTCTTATTTTTTTATTTTGTATTTCTTTGAATTTATTAAACACTCGGTGGGTTAAATTTGTCATAATTGCTAACATTTGTCATTGTTTAAGTTGTAACGTTTGATTATATCTTTTAATATTTTCCTTTGAGCTCAATTGTGCCTTAGAGACAAGTCAATTTTATACTCGCATTCGTGCTCCTGCCATCTGTATTTGGTATCAATAAAATATATTTAGCAAATTTTAATTGTTTGCCATCTTTTTTGCCATTTAGTTTGAGCGCAAGTGGGGAAATTTCTTGGAAATCTTGTTCCATGACCTTATTTCAAATACCTTTACTTTATGTGTCACTGTAAAATAATTAAAAGTGTACTCTGAACACTGCTGTCATCATAAAAACTATTTGGCCATATGGCACGTTTGTTGACTGGGGTTGTTCATTTTGAACGTTTAATTCAGATTTTCGTCGTTGAAACTACTGATGATATAGTAACGCTCTGAAGCGGCATTTACACCAAGTACGTAGACGCCAAAATCTCGTAAATTGAAAAGTTGATGAAAGTGAAAGCTGGACGCTGTTCCAAGATGGCGACGAAAACGCGAGTATAAAAGACACGTTTTCCGGGTAATTACACGCACTTCGGAGAAGTGAGTGAGAAATATACAAATGTGGGGATACTGTGGGGATGGCGAACTGGTAATTACGCGACGCAAACAGTGCTTGATGTTGATGGATAGCCCAAGTTAGCTAGCTTTCGAGTTTAACACGTTCGTCGTCTGGGGTTGGTTGCTGTGCAGCATAAACCTGGTGTTGCTCGTTTTTCCGCTTTCCTGTACGGGAGCGCTCTCGCGTTGCTTACTGTATCTTTAATGGCGTGTGTGAGAGAGCGCTCCCGTACCGGAAAGCGGAAAAACGAGCAACCAGCCCCTGACGACGGACGTGTTAAACTCGAAAGTTAGCTAACTGGGGCTATCCATCATCCATCAACATCGATAACTGTTTGCGTTGCGTAATTACCAGTTCGTCATCCCCACGGTATCCCCACATTTGTATATTTTTCACCCACTTCCCCGAAGTGCGTGTCATTTTACCCGGAAAACGTGTCTTTTATAAATAAAATAGTGCCGAAGCACGCCAAGTCGGATGTCAAGTTAATGACTATTTTGCCGAAAAAGAAAAACGTTGCCTTTTATACTCACGTTTTCGTCGCCATCTTGGAACAGCGTCCAGCTTTCACTTTCATAGGCATTTACGCCGGAGAAGAAATAGGATAGGCTCCTAAGAAGCCGATCTTCGTCGCATAGGAACGAAAAAAATCGCAGTTTCACATTTTTAGGTGTAAAGCGAAAAATGGCAGCTTCCAGGAGCGATTGTCGAGCCATCACGAATTGTACGACTCGTCGTGGCCCAGTTGGTTTAGTGACCGACTGTGGTTTCGGCGGTCCCGGGTTCGATTCCCGGCGCG
>JAQGBY010001171.1:0-31896 GCA_034698785.1 Mycogona germanica
TTCAGATTATGAGACTGACGCTCTGCCAACTGAGCCACGGAAGCTTATTGGTTTAAACATTTGTGAACTGGATTAATCAAAAATTATTTTGATCCATTTGAAATAAAATAAGTTGTGTTCGATATATATCCATTCGACAATAACATTGTGCTCCCGGTGAGGCTCGAACTCACGACCTTCAGATTATGAGACTGACGCTCTGCCAACTGAGCCAAGGAAGCTTACTGGTTTAAATATTTGTGAACTGAATTAATCAAAAATTATTTTGATCCATTTGAAATAAAATAAGTTGTGTTCGATATATATCCATTCGACAAAAACATTGTGCTCCCGGTGAGGCTCGAACTCACGACCTTCAGATTATGAGACTGACGCTCTGCCAACTGAGCCACGGAAGCGTACATTGTTTTCAATCTCTCTTTCAAAGGCTTGCATTTGCTAATGTCAAGTCGAGTGTAAATTTCATGGCGCTGTGTTACGTCATTGGTGAGCTAACGAATCACAGACAGGAATCAACAAATTTGTTTTATAGAATTAGAAGGTAGACTAACTTCATCAGATTCGGAATCGAATTCACAACCTTTATAACCTTGAAGACGCTCTTTACAAACATCATACAAGTTAATCACCTGTCCACGTAAGCGTTTTTACACTTCTGAACACTGACTCGCTGCCTACTAACACACAAAAGCTCGATATAGCCACAAACTGGAAAATGAATTACTAATTTATGATCTAGCTGACCAACTAATTATTAATTTTTGTTCTATCTCCTTAATGAAACAAAATGCATCCGATGACGCTCGAACCCTCACAACCTAGCTTCAGATTATGAGACAGACACTGCATTTACTGAGCTAACAAACTTTTGGTATTCCGAAAATACAAAAAATTAATTTCGAAATTTCGTCGTTTTTATTAATTGAAAAATAATCAATATAAACAGTTGCAATTCCTCTGATCATCAGACCAATATTTAAAGCTTGCCAAACCAGACACCGGAAACCTTATTCTTATTTAAACCGACAGATGATCTCAGAAGGATATTGAGGGGGTTGTTAACCCGGATGGTGGGTTCTACCAGCGACATGGTGCTGAGAGAGAGAACGAGAGATGAGAGACCATGGTGGTAGTGCCTCAGAAAAGAAAGGGAATTTTTAAAGGTCGGTTAATGCGACTCCGTCCCTGAGTAAACTTTAGCTCAATGGAAGCGAGCCCTGCTGCTGCTCCAACGGGACGCGAACGTGTTATGTATATAGTCGTGCCGGATAAACCCATTGTCGTAAACGATCAACTCTCGCTGTTGGAGTGGACTAGAGGTGGCCAGCGTTGATGTGACACGTGCACATGGACGGGCGGTTGGCAGTGTGACCGTGCTGGGTCAACACGGGCACCTGCCACTGCCGTCTGCCGTGCCAATATCGTATTAAGTGAACCCCACGACGAATACATTAAAATACACTTTCATTTCTCTGTAAATCGCTGCCCGGACACTAATTATTCAAAGTCGCGGCGACTACAGGATTAGTTTGGACACGATATTCGGGGAACGCAGTTGTCGGAGTGGTCGCAATTATACATCGCGTTTTTTAATCCTTCCTGTCAATAACATCCGACTATTTTCATGAAATTTCATTGTTATGGTTTCCTGAGGGCCTTATTTATGATATACTCGTATACATTGAGTTTGGCTACTTCTGCATCATTCCAAGAAAATATGAATGTTTTGAATTCTTCCTTGTTTTCTTGGCGTCTCACTTTTTCTGAACAATGGAAGCGCCTCTCTGAGCTGCTAAAAAATGGATGTCAGCGCCTGACGTTAATCAGTATCACGTCTGAAACTTAGTGTTGAAAAGGCCCATTGATATAAATATGGATTACAATTACAATTACAATTATTACCCGCAAGCAGCCCCCAAGAGAGGGGCCTATGGCGGGGGTCAAACGACCAGTTAAGGACAAAGGTGAGCAAAAGGTGGATGTCGCTGAACGAGTAAAAAAGATGACATTCTCATATTGCTCGTCAATATTGAGTTTGCCGTTTCCATCTTAATGTATCAAAACGTATCTTAACGTTTCTTTCGTCAAAGCTGTCACTTCATCGAAAAAAGATCTTTCCAGCCTTTTGAATCGTGACTATCCAAGTAAAAAGTAATTGTCCGGCGCGACCTCTTGCTAGAAAAAGCATAAATCGCGATCTGTAGTAGTCAATTTATTGGGCTGCTTTTTCACCCCACTGGCGAATCTGTGTTGATGATGTCGGCGTGCCGAGTCTCCGTGCCACCGAGTATAAATATTGAAATTAATCCGAACGTCAAACAAGTGAGGAGTACAGAGTGAAAGCGCTTTGTGCCCGCGTCAGTCAAGACTTACTGTACTGTACATTACATGTGTATTACGTAAATTACTGTCCTGTTCCACGATAGACCTAAACACAAAAAATTATTTCGATGACCATATACAATTAAAAATACCAAATCCGTGCTTGCTATATTTTTAATAACGATGGTTTGATTTTTTCCTCACTAATATTTATTATAGCCAAGCAGTTATTATAAAGAACAGGTAATTTATCAAAATGCTGTTTGATGAAATATTAGGCAGTCAGATCATCTCAGGATGTGCTGGAGCATTTGTAATTTAGATTCGGTGTCACCCAAAATGCAGTTCTTTTTAGCGCTCTCTCCTCTCCATCTCGATCATGGCGCTCGTTAAGCCTGAGTGTATTCATTCCCCCCCCCCCCTCCCTCACTATTTCTTGATCCTTTTTTCAAACTTGAACGAGGCACACACATCCTATACACAGCGCAGGCAAATGAGGCAATCAACTCTCGGTGATTGAGTAGGCCGACTAGCTATTTAATATGCCACTTATGCGGCAACAGAGTCTCTCTGTCAGATTTTTTTGCCGCTTGGCACGAGCGTGCGTGCTCGCGCCGGCCCTGATGAAAAATCCAAGATGGCCGCCAACGACAACATCACATCCAATAGGCTGTTGGCAGAGAGGAGAGGGATGGTGGTGGTTGAGGTGGGGGGGGGGGTAAAGGCAGAGCTGGTGGATGGCGAGGGTCTTTATTATGGCGCTCTCGTACATAGGCAATTACTCGTAGTCGACGCATGCATAAAAGTTCTTCGTCATCACTTCAAGCTGATTAAAGCGATGGCGAACGAATCCGAGGAGATTGTTTATGCAAACGTCTCGACTGGGACCGGGCTAATGTACATTAATTGTCGTAATCAGCTCCAGTTTCCTTGATTGTAGTTTGCGGTGACATGATGAAATGCTCGGCTAATGAGCGAAATTAGCAGTGCGCTGTAGCAATTATGACGTGCCAGAACGGCGAGCTCACGTGCTTTTCTTCTTCTATATCAATATGGCGAGGGTTGTTCGAAAATTCCATTCATTCTTGACTCCTATCTGAACCTTGACTGCCACTATTGGCAACAACTAAGGTTAATTACAAACAAATGCAGCTGAAATTATTACTAAGGATATTAATTAATGCTAGCACTTAAATGATGAATTCGGGACAGGCCGAATGAAGGAGACGAACCGAGTGGCGAGCTCGCTTTTATAATAATATTTTACTATTATTTTAATTAGAACTGGTAATTGGGAAAAATATAGAGTTTCGTGCAGACCGGGAGTTGAACGCCGGATCCCTGGATTTCCGGCACAATGCTCAACCAATTGAGCTACCCAAAATAATTTATTTTTAAAATATTATTATAAAAGCGAGCTAGCCACTCGGTTCGTCTCTTTCATTCGGCCTGTCCCGAATTCATCATTTAATATATATATCATCCAGACGTCCTAACAAAAAACCCCTCATGAATAATGCTATCACTCTCACTAAGGTTTTACCAAACAATGTAACTAACGAAGAAAAATATAATAAATCACGTTTATTAAATTTGCGAATTTTTTTATATAAAAACGCGGTTTTGTGAAAATTAACCATTAATCTAAACACTCCCATTAGTTGCTTATCATTTGCTTCAAGATTTTCGAATTTTAACGTTAAATATTTCAATTTTTATAATAGCTTCGTTATTGAGAAAACGTTTATCACCTACAAGCCTCCTTTACCAGAATTGATTACACGAGTAAAACATCAAAAATTCATGCAACACACAGTAATCGTACATTTAAACTGCAAATACCTAACTAGTTAAATAATTGAGACCTTTTATTACTTCTTTAAATTACTAGTGCAACTCAACTGTTCATATTAAATAAGAACCTGCTCCTATAAGCTAGGTTCTTATTTAATAAGGTGTATTTCGATTCCAGTGACTTATCGAGCCGCCCCTCATATCTTACATGATTCCTTCACTTGATTCTCTTGCCATAGCCGACACCGTTGGAACCATTGACTTTTCGCTCCATTTCCATCGTTCTGTTCGTCCCCCCTCCATCTCTTCTCTCCCCGTGGCTCTAATCCTGGAGTCATCCATCGATGTGTTTCAGGGAATCATGAGTGCGCCACGTTTCATGCATCAACGGTCTATCTCTCTCTGTCTTTCTTGATTCGTCACTCACCATTCCATCGAAGGCTCCTCCCTCCCTGCCTCCCTCATTCTCTCCCGCCACACTCTCACCCACAATATCGTCCAGGCACGTAGAATCTCACCCCCACCCCCCATCCCGCCACCAGCACCACTCTCTTTATCCCTCCTTTCGCTATTCCACCCCTTCCTTTCCGATTTCCAGAAGCCATTCCATTTGCTCATTTCGAATGCACGATGCTCGATTGTTGCACTATATATTATGAACGTGGAAATACTTAACTTGAGACCACCAACTCAAAACCGCAGAACATCAAACATCTAATTTCAATTTCGAATACAAATTCTCGTGCGATTAAATAAAAAATATATTCTGTAAATTTACAAAATGTAATTTTTAAAATTTAATGCAAATCAGCCCATACTCAGATCACCATAGTCGATAAATAAACCTTTTCCTCTTCAAGACACTTTAATTGAAATTCGATATCACCTAACAAGTGAATTGTGAGTTTCAGAAAATCTAGGAAATAAACGTGAATAAATGTAATTTGCAGTCTATTCGGAGAAATTTTGAATTCACAACGTTTTAGCAAGAGCGAATCGAAAGTAACTTATATATCTGCTCGTAATGGTGCGGAAAGTCTTAGGAGGATATCCCATTCCTCGCGACTGAAACCGCTCCAACATAGACTAACACAAATATATAGGATAATATAGGCAAAACCTATAATGTCTGCCATGCTAAACGGTAGACCGGGGGCTGAGCTTCTGGCGTGCGCCTCCAGTATTATGGTCTCTTTGTGGAGCGAACGCGCCGGCAAAATTATGCAAAGCGTGTGCTCGCGTCATTAGACAGAGACCTTCCCATACGCGGAAATCCAGCGGCCATCGTGGAATCGTGCGGAAATTAGAATCGAGCATGGCCTATGCAGTACAAACGAGTATATATATATGTATGCCCATATAGAAGATGCAATTTGCTCGGAGTGCTACAAAATTGACTGCACAGAGAATACAGAGAATAAAAATGGCTGCCACAATGGCCGACTACGTACGAGTTTATACTTGGTATGACAAACGGGCACGAATGTTGTTTTCATTTTTGAGACGTCTCCCTATTTCGTAAAGAAAATTAATTTTAAAATTTCGTAACCGTAATCGAATCGTGAACTGAAATACCTGTAAAATATCATTAGAACAATATGTTAAACAATTAAAAAACCTCTTTACAGACTGTGACTGAGATAACATTAATCAGTATATAAAGCCTAAATTCGGAAGCCGAATGGAGATAATATTTAAAATTGAATGACTCGCTGGGCGCGAACTCAGGGTGAACGGCTACAAGATCGTTTAAACAATCTTCTCGAAGTCTGTTGTGTTTTCGCAAATTTCAATTTTCTTTATCTTCTAGAAGATTGTTTAACCTTCTCTGTTTAAACGATCTTGTAGCCGTTCACCCTGAGTTCGCGTCCAGCGAGTCATTCAATTTTAAATATTAAATATTAATCTGTATAACGTTACCTACAAAAGCAACCAATTATCAGGTCGCAGTGCTCACCACTTGCCGTTTGTTTCTCATCCCTGTTTGGTTTTTCGCCGCATTGCTTTGGTGTTCGTAAGTTTTTGGTGCGCTACGGGAAACATGAGCCCCACGTCAGGGGGCAGTAGGTTTGCTCCTGCGGCGAATAAATGGACTCGCTGTATCTGAGACAAGTGAAAATAGAATGCAGACGAATGCTTGATTGACCGATTAAATAGTAATTTTTCTTGCTCTATCTTACACAAGTAAAAGTTCACGTATTGCTATAAAATACTAATATGTACAGTATATGCATTACAAAATATAATTTGACAAATTGACGATTCCATAAATTGACAATTTTTGTTGTTGGAGTCGAACTCTACAGTGTCGAATTATTATTATTCATGGTCGCGGGTTTGATTCCCGACCGAGAGCTTCGGAATTCTTCGGGCGCGAGAAATTCCTTCCCTCGGAATGGAAGGAAAGCCTTTGGATCCGTGTCTGTACGATTTCAGGCACACGTTAAATATCCCTACCTAGGCTTAAAATAGACAAAATTTACAGGTCACCTCCTAGGGGATCATACAATGGAACCGCAGGCCCATAAGAAATAGCAAAAAAAAACCCGAGTAATTGAATGAGAAAAAATGTTTTTAATTTGATTTATTAGGATTCACTGAAAGATCTTCATAATATGCTATCTTTTTCAAATAGCAATTCTATTGTTACTAAAAACAGAATCAAGCAATTTTGATTCCAAATATAATTTACGAAGTCCTCACATCTAATCGTTCTTCGCCGCTTCGCGAATGAAATCGACTTTACTAAACAGCAAATCAGACCTCTATTTTCGTCGTGAAAGCAACAAAGTTAATTAAAATATAATTATAGATGGCGCTGTTGACACCGACCAACGGTGATCCACGAGCAGCCAATGGCGTGAGACGTTCCCAATTTCAACTCTGCTTACATTTGGCGGCGAGCGTGTCTGTTGATAACGTCGTCTAAGCCTCATCATCATAACCATTGTCGTCAAATGGCACACACACGCACCAACAACAACAAACTGCGCCACACCGCACTAACACACACACACCGAAATCATCGAGCTTTTCCTTGATTACAAATTACTCGCGCATGTATACGTATATAGTAGACTGGTGGTGGTGGTGGTGGTGCAGGCACAGAAGTCAAGCATGCAAGAGCAAAGGCACCGGAACGCGTGCGCCGCCATCACAGATTGAAGGCAAGAGCCAGCCTTTACGACTTTCAGGAATTAAATCACGATAAATATCTTCAGCCGCCCACTCTTGCGTGAAAATGCGCGGCCAATAAAATTAAATAATGTGAAAATTGACCCGGCAAATGGAACGACATTTGCCGCGCGCCGACAGGCAATTGGGGCTTCGGCGGCCATTATTGAATTCGCGGCTTTTTGGAACCAGCGTGCAACACCCAACGTCTCTACACAACGACGTGTATATATATATATATAGTATGTACACCGTATTTGGAATGGCGAATCGCTGGCATAATTGGCCACGGATTTAGAGACCATAAACTTTTGACAAACATGAGCGGGAGAACCGAGTTTCGGAATTGGATTGCTTAATTGGTATTGTTTATTTTCCCCATTGCGGTCCTATATGTACGACGTATAGTCGCGTCTATACAAGTACATGTATATGTGGGGCGTTCGGCACCTGTGCTGCCTTTAGCCAGTATACGTGTGTGTGTGTGTGTGTATATATATATCCACAGCTTACGTAACGATCTTATAACCCTAAACGATGTCTCGATCCCCGCCTCTGTGTTATTGCCTCGGCGTCGCACACCGCTGTCTCATTACGAGCAATTTGCGCGCACAATTTAACAGCGTCGAAACTTCCATCGCCCAATGAATAAAAAGGCGATCTTGAACTCGTCGCAATGTACAGACGTGACAATAAATGCGGGCCGAGAAGATCATTGAAACCATTAAAATGGCTGGTGGTTACTAACGCTTGTGATTAAAAATATGACTGTGCTTGAACGTTTACAGTTCAATGATATATGATTACATTATAACAGTGTAAATAATAATATAAACATTGCAAAAACTGCTTAAAATAATAATGATAATGATATACTATTAAAAAAGAGATTAACACTCTTCGTACTTCATTCGATGATGTTCATGACTCTATCCAGCAAATAATATCTAATCTTACAAAAATTTCATTATAATTAGCTGTACAGTTTGATATTTGTAAACTGAAATCGGTACGTCGATCCTCTTACTTATATCCATATCCATATCCACTCTCTAAGTCCATCATTTAAAATCAGTATGATAAAGTTGAAAATTGTTAAAAAAGAATAATACTGTATATGTTCCGATAAGTGAAGTAGTCTTGTACACATATATATATTAAATTTAAAAAATACAATTCCTTTTTGAATCTGCATAAGTTTATTAAAAATATTTCAATAATTAATGTTGCACCATGGCAATAAAATAAGCCAGAGCATTAATCAATGAGCTTACCTTCTCAAGTCACAATATTTGAATAAATTGAGTAATGTGTAAGGCTAAAATTACTACAAGTTATGTCTAGCAAAGATGAAATTCATCTTTCCCCGTCCGTTTCTTTGCTCTAAGAATTGTTCGCGAGTACATGTATATGCGTCAATCGAAAGTTGTTACCTACATGTATTTTGAATACATACAAACAAATGCACACAAGATACGATATGAGTTTGCAAGTGGCAATTTTCGTTTTATCGCTCTTTCCGCGGAACCAAATTGAAGTGAACACGTATAATAAATTCTCCAGCGTGTTCAAATTTGCATAACTGTACCCGTGATAACGTGATCCGTACGAAACGGCAACACCGCATTGCAATTTTCTCTGGACTTCTCAGAAATTACTTCATAATACACCTGTTAGGCGTCAGTACTTTTGCAATTTTGTTCTTAAAAGTTGATGATGCTTGCATTTACGTGCAGTCCGTATAGGGCGCAGTCAACTATTCACGTTCACAAACTATCAGCTGCAGTTTATAGGGTAAGACATGAAACGTCCATAAAATAATGATTGTTTCATTTAATATACATGTATATATATGCAGTGTAAAAATAATGTAATTTTGAAATGTGTTCTTCTATACGTATTCATCTATATGAAACTTTATTTAAGTGAATGCATTCAGCGAAACGAGCTTTACCAGCATATAGGAATTATCTTCCTTGCGTCGTTGTACGGTACGCACTCATACCTAAGCAACTGTACAAAACGGTGAAACACCTAGAAGTTTATTTTACTGATAGTTGATAAAAAAAGATAGTTGATATGATATACTCACTTCAGCATAAAATACATGAATTTATGAGCTTCTTGAAGAATGTTGTTGATGATCTAGGCTAGCTGCTAAGCAATTAAAAATCAAATATATTTTCTGTTGGATAGTATCAATTTTAAAAGTATTGATGCTAAACTTCTCTGCAACCGATAACATGTGCATTAGGGAGAAAAGATAAATTAAATGTATTTCATAATTAATTACAATTTTTATTGTAAGTTAATTTTTATATATTGCGCTCCACATAATCTGTTTGTATTGCGATCGAGTCAGCAAAATTCATCGACCACGATAAACTTTTCAATTTATTTTTGCTTTCTTTTAATTTATAACGCATAATGATGCGACGTTAGTTTCTTTATTGCAATGATAATTGCTAAACGCTCAGCAAGAGAGACATTATATATCTTGAAAAACTGGCCTTTTAAAAAGCCCGTTTTTTCGAGAAATCTTAAGATTTTCGGGGAAGCATAAAGTAGGCAACATTATCAAGTTCGCCTCTTTTCTCTCTTTAAGTCGGTATAATGAAAAATACAGTAAAATGCTTTTTTTTGCGTACTGCTCCTGAAACCCCTCTCTAAACGACGAATTTTATTCTCAAGCCCAACGAAATTATTCCCTGAAATAATTACAGGTATATAAATAAACCATTATTTTCTAATCTGCTGCTTTTCTTATAAATTAGGAATGAAATTGCTGACCATAATATTGGATGCCTAATATCAATTTCAATGACCCCGAATGTGGGTGCCTAGTTTCAGGAGGATATTTTTGCAAGCTGCTTAGGGTTGCATGTTCTCCCCTACAAAACGTACAAGCATATTTTGCGGAAATAAAAATAACAGAAAAATAGTTCTATAATATACCGCAGCCCAAAATGTGTACGCCATATTAAGCAAATTAGGTCATCAATTACTCAGCAAATGAAAGATACAGATGAAGCATTATAAGTAACGTAGCAAAAGCGGGCCAATCTCGAGAGCGCGTCTGTTGTTTATGCAAATTATTCTTCCGGTCATAAAAAGGTAATAAACTATCAAATTAAATTCTGATAAATTGTTTAAGCAGTAGTAAAGACTGACAGAATTGTACTTAAAACATCTGTTCAATTTAACTTACGATGCAATTTACCATTTAGTATTGTACTAAATTTGTGTACCGCTTTAATTTTTGGACTTAAAAAATAAACTAAGAAATTCTCGTATTTTGTTGAGTCGATGAAAATGTGTACATAATTCTGTACATACATGAATCATAATATTTAAAAAAAATATTTCAGTGTTAATAGTGTTTCATTTCATGAAGTTTTTACAAATTAATATTTGATCATATGAAATATCTGAAAATTTACATTCGAATTTGTTGTAAAAGTTTATATGAATGGATTTACAATTACAAATACAATTACAATATGATACAATTGAAAGATGATGGTGTAAATTTTTGAAAATTATTTTGACAGTGCACATCTAAACAAGTTTATATGAATGGATTAACAATTACAATTACAATATGATACAATTGAAAGATGATAGACAAGATTAAACATTTTTGAATAATGCCCAAAGAAGATTTTAAAAAATGTAGTAGACGCCGTCAGATAATATATGAAGGAGGACGCTGGACACATCGCAGGAATAACGATGAAGAAATGGAGGTCTATTCTGTAAAGTAGTTTCACACGTTCAAATCATGTGAAAGAATAGTATTCAGATTAAAATATGTTAAGCCGAAGTGATTCGGAAGCATCGCAAGTCTTAAATCTGACCGCTTCAGGTTCTTCAAGTGACCGGATGTTTATTCTCTCGTTGGGCTTCAATGTTCTGTATAAATGTATGTAAGCGTTCGCGCATCGGCTATAAAAGAATCGTGAGTCAGGTCCTCTCTCTCTCTCTACAGCATGTGTGGCGCATCATCGCATCGAGCTGTTGTCTGCGGCCAGAGATGGACCATCATCACCAGTTCGTTCGCCGATTGCTGGCAAATAGGGCTACACACACACATATATATATATATACACAAACATGTATACTGTATATTCGCTGGTCTCGCATTCACATGCTGACGCACTGACCGCGACCACCGTTGCTGGCGTGTGATATGGCACGCATTCAAAGTGTGCGGCGGAGGAGATGGTGAGGGGGGGGAAGGGGTTGAAGTTAATGTGATTAGCTTATTCGCGCAGGTCCACTTCTCGGACGCAACGCGTAAACCGACTCTCGTATATAGTCCACTATAAACTACTAAATTATGCTAACGATGTTTGAAGATGTTGTTTCGTGTCACAGGCACGCGCCACCTAGGATTTCGTTCATCCTCTCTCTCGCTCTCTCTCTACCACATAACCAGGGCACAGGCCTGGAGTTGTAAGCGGACACCTCCCTCTTCTCTAACGTTGCTGACATTTGGGGGCGCTCGACTCGACCGATTGCCCTTAGTGCACCGTTTTGGGTAAAGCTCTCTCGAGAACTGAAATGATTTTTATGTAAATAAATATTGGGCATGGAACATGATTTCTAGGTGTCTACATTGCCGAAAAGGTAATAGCCAAAAGCAATGTCGTGTAAAATGTGATAAACGTAAATTGCTGTTATGTTAAGACCTTTTCTTAGATTCTCTTAATACTTCTGCTTTTTTAAAAAGAAATGAGGACCATCAAATAAAGAATCTAGAAGCGCCAACTTTTCAGATCCCTGTTAAACAGGGTGAACCTAAAACTATGGACCCATTTTATTATTTTTAATAAGTCGGCCAAAAATAGTCCGATTATTATGAAATATGGGGATAATTAAGATAACAGTGTCCTCTTTCAAATTCCAAGACTCAAATTTAAAATTTCTCACTACTAATGTTGCGCCTTGCCGGTGGCGCTTGTTGATTGCCGATTGATTACTTATGCAATTCGCAATTGTGTAGCGCGTTTGCTCAACTCTGCTGCAAAAATTCCGTTTACCTAAGATAAAAATGCGACATAACAACAAATTATAAAGCCAGCTGTCTTCTTAACGAGTTTCAGAACAAAGGATCCGGAAACGGAGCGGACCAATGCTCCATCTGTAAACTGTGGTGGTTCAGAAGTTTCACGAAGGTAGACAGTCTCGGTTTGGTTTATCTTCCGCTAAAGATTATTCAAATTCGCCTAAAATCCATCTTTTGATTGAAAACTCGTTAAGTCATTTGGCATCATAATTGTTATGATTTTATAAACGTAGCGCCTAAGCACCAAGATGGGTACAGAAAATCCTGTAGTCATGTTACACTACTGCTACAGTGTATAATATTATATTGAAATATATATCGTTGACAATACCTTAAACGTTTTGTGTCTACCACATTAATAAAAAATAGCACGAAGAATTAGCAAAGAAAAAATATATTGTTTATTGATGTGAAAAATAAGTTGCTAAGAAGGTATTCATCTGATGCCATTAAACTTGAACGATTTTCTAAAAAGCGTTTAAAGTAACAATATTTTACTAAATGAACGCTATAACCCCAAAAACTGTTTATAAGAATTGAAATTAAACCGAACTTTTCAATAATCAAATGCACTCACAACATGACAGCATATTGTGCAGGACCTAAAATGTCCAAAGAATTTAAAAGAGACGTCTGACCTTATTTCTTGTCCAGGGCGCACCCACATCAAAAGAAAACCCTGTCGGTTGGCCTCACCCACCGCCCGCTCCACTTTTACAATGTACAGAGACTCGCTTCTTCTGCGAACAGGCCTATCTGTGTGGCCAGTAATGTTCCATCATCGCTTTATTAGCTTTTCCACCTCAGTTTACCAACTTTAGTATCGGTCTTAAATTTCGTTTATATTATATCGTGACACGGTGTAAGTGACCCAAGCACCAGCACCAACTCCTCTGCACATCAAGAGTAGTAGCAACCCTCGCGAATTGGGCGGTTTCTCCTATACTCATGTATGGGGTGGGTGTACATGTATATATAGGTGTGCGAGCATCTCTATTGCTCATGAATATGCAACGAGGAGGAGGAGGAGGAGTGAAGAGGAGGATGCTTCACCACTGTACGATGGCCGGCCATCGTGGATATATTTTCCGTTCTCTCGCGGATAATTAAATCTGGCATTTTTAACGTGATAGGCCGTCCCGCTAAACAACTTAACCTCGGTGGCAAATACACCTGTATACAGAAGGAGTGGTGCCACTCGCATTTAGGCGTACTAATGGTTCACGAGACCAAGTATATACGGTTGTAAACAAATCTGGACACAGAATCTGAGCTAACTGTATCCTTTAAATTTCTACATTAATGAGATTAATTATATTTATAACAATTTTTACAATAGTTTTTTTGTATATTCTCGACGAAACTGGTTAGTGAGATGATTTGGTCACTCGAACAATGGCGAACAATGACGACAAAAACAGAAAAGTGTATAGTAATTTGTTTAAACTGGTTTAGCGATGTTTATACGTCCCTTTAACGATATTTAAACGTCCGTTAACAGATAGCCCCTATTCACACAAACAGTTGGTAATACGCTATTACCAAATTTTAAAGTAAACAATTCAGTTTTCGACTTTCAAATTGCATTTAAACGCATATTTAGGGATTTCGTTTCCCTAACGGCATCAATCAAAATGTTTTTGTAGCATTGGACAGAACATTATTATCCCACTTTTCGTGTTTGTATGAAACGATCATATATATATATTTGAAGCGCCATCAGCCAAATATAGATCGATATGCTGTTAGCGCATGCGCGTGGGAGAAGGGGTGTGGCAAAGGGCACCCTGCAGCCAATGTCTATCTTAATTGAATTTACACCGATGTGGCGTAGAAACAATTTTAAGGCAACAGATAATAATGTAAAAAAAATGTTTTCGGGCACAGGAATAAATGACATTGTACAGTATATTAGAGACTAAACAGTACTCTGCATTCTCCGTCGTGGTCAACAGAATATATTAACTGCATATATTCGCTGCTCCTATTACTTTTTTGGCAGCGCCAACTGGTGATTAAATTAAACATTTCATTTAATTTCATTCATGATTTAATAGAAACCAACAGCCTGAATGCTTATGTAGAATTTATATCCTAATTAATTTGTGCGTGTCTGTGTTAATAATTAATGTAAATCAATTATCATTTTATGCTTAAATTAACTTCTATTAAATTTTATTTTATTTGTTTATATTAATGAGACCTTCAATTTGCAGTTAAAATTGCGATGCACTAATTGTCGTTTTTGCTCAATAGATAATTAATGAATGCCAATTTGGTACTCCCCAAAGTTTGAAATTCAGCATATCCAACGTCTGTCGCTTGGTGGCGTGGTCGTAGCGATACCAGCATCATCTCTAACACAGCGCGAATCAAATATAAAAACGCAGAGGTGACAAAAATTAAATTGAGAGAAATCCCCTATAGGGTTTTAGAAGTGATGATGCATGAAGGGGGATATACAGAGAAACGATGTCGAGGGGGAGTAGTATAAGTTGACCGCTCTAAATATGTAACAAATTATCGACCATCCGGCCGTGCGCTCGGCGTCACGATTTAGCTTAGTCGTAGTCGTATATTTAATATGTGATGACATCCCGAGGTTTGTCAATTCGAAGAATGGAGCTGAATGGCGATCTCGTTTGAGGTTGAACGCGCATCGGTGGACAGTGATAGCGAAGTGGCGACCGGCGGCGGCGGCTGGCGACCGTTTTGTGTGAGGGGAAACCGGGCCTTTTCAAAGTCCCGGTCAATTATACGCTTGTTTCCTGATCGCTCCCCCCACTTTGGTGCACGCGTCTCCTGTCCACCGCCCCTGCACTATCCCCATTCCCCTCCTCCTCCCAACGATATTTAATTCATCGGTCTGCCGGTTGTACGTGCGTGAGGGCAATGCATCCTTCATTGGAGACAACAGGGACTGCTGACCAGGGCGCCAGTTCACTTGCAATTAGAACTGTTGATGAGCACTTAAAAAAGATCTTACGCAAAATTTTTATATAGTAGTAGGTGGTAGTTTGCTTTCTGTATGGTGAACAAAATGTCTATAAGCGAAACTTGTGGTCAAACTCCACCCACAAAATTAGTGTGATATTAATTGGAATTTATTTATTGGAACACTAAAAAAAAGGGAAAATTATTTTCAATTCATTTTTTACTCCTGCTGATGAGCAGCCATTCCAAGATCCTACGAGCATGTTAGAATCATAACATTAAGTTGCTGATGCTGGTGGATCGATTTCTTTCACAAGACTTAAATTTGGATTGTAAAAATGTGAGCCCAAATACGTAAACGTAACGTCAAAAATTTCTAATAAACAAAAATTGACATTTTATTCGATGAAATCTCGAAAAGGCCAAAGATTAACGGAACTTATATTTTAATCGTTGCCCGGGGCGTAACCTTTTGTTGCGAAGGCTCTGTCAGAGAGAGCACGGCCGAGAGAGTAATTCGAGAGTGTTGGGGCCACAGAGACCACGCGCAACGCCATACGTCATCGGATAGCAGGCACATCACCGGCACGCGACATTGTCCAATGGCGGTTGGCTTTCAGAGTGTTCCTTGGAGCGTGTGTCGTGTGTATGTATAATATGTGCAGAACCTTGTTTTGGTACTCGGGGTGTTTCCCCCCATCCCCCTCCTTCTGGTGGGCGTATATAAATGTATATATCCGAGACCGATATCAGTTCCCCGTCTGCCCATTTCGTTAACCGTTACGAGCCCCTCGGACGGCACCCGCGAGGGCCCTTGACGAGTGGACGGGGAATCCACTCGCCGCCTCGCTCGGCCTTTTTATGGATTCGTACAAGAGACGTTAGACAAGTCCGATTTGGCCACGCGTGTGGCCCACATGGAGAAAAATGTGTGCTTGGCGAGTGAATGGGTGGAAATTAAGTATTCCATTATCCAATGCATTGCTCGATTTAATTCATTTCGGTTCGCATTGTACTTCTATCTCGTATCCTATTATACTGTAAATAAAAGCGCTACCAATTACACCTTTTTGGTGCTGCTCAAAATTATTCATCTCTAATGGCTTGCGAATGTTGTCTTCGTTTATTTTGTACGTCATTTAATGTCTAACAGATGCCGATAATTTATTGCTGTCAAATATACAAGTCAATCATACAACGCAAAAGTTATATTTAAAAAATGATCTAATAGTTTTCATTTTGTATTATTGGTGTACTGTTAAATCTTCAAAAGTTGTTGCCGATAATGCGGTTTCTCAACATATTAATTTGAATAATTATTAAATTTCTTCGACTAAACCTTTTAAAATAGCTTGAAGATTTACTTCGATATTTTCGAGTATTTCGATGGCGAAATACTCGAACACCCACGAAATTGCGTACTTCTTGAATATATAATACTGGGGAATCTTGATCTCCACTCGTCTCGTAAAAATGTTTCTCTTGAATTTATTCAATACCAATGTATTTTATTTTTCAATTTTACAGTGCAACCACAGCATGCGATGCTCGGCAAAACGCGTCGACCACGAACAGCGTTCACCAGCCAACAACTCTTGGAGTTAGAGAACCAATTTCGCCATAACAAATATTTATCAAGACCGAAAAGGTTCGAGGTGGCAACGTCGCTTATGCTAACAGAAACGCAGGTATTTTATCGATACATATCTTTTGTGGTTTGGCGATATTCTCTTGAAATAGCGCTATGCACGCCCGTCGCGTTGTCCTCCACCTAACCCTAACCACCTTTTGCCACCACCCTGCCTCCTCTCTCCCTCCTCCTAAATCGACGGCTAAGTAGGATAATGACAAATGTTTTATTACAAATTGGTGAGATAAGGACTTCTAGCATGCCTATATCTTGACAAGGCTGACTCGTGTAGATCTAGGCCCATTTTGACACATGTTAATTGGACGCTATATAAAGTTGTAGAGTACACTATCAAGTTTTACCTATGCTATATATCATGTAATTATCTTGAACGGCGTGTTAAACACGACCAAGGTTCAATTGTGCGGTCGTTTCTTTAGGTTGAATGACGCAGTCTTGATCCAAATATAGCACAAACTTGAGCGATAAACAAACAGGCATTCTATTCGTACTACATTCTGCAAGAGTGTTCGATTGGAAAAATTTAAATATAGACAATTGTCGCGTAATCCTTCTTGAAAAAGCTGATAATAAAGTCAACTGTCGTTTTCACAACCCGAATCCGACCAGGTCTTCTTTGTATTAAATAGCTTTGATAAATTAAAAAAATGGGAAGTATTGGAAATTATTATAATATAACGTATAATAATAATATAACAAATAAAAATATCACAGCAAAAGTGAAAAAAATCGGCATTCATAAAAATGTATTTAAAATACCGTAAATTTTTAATGTTTTTGTAATTCAAAATGAAAAATAAAATATCAGATTTGTTGCTGCCGAAATGAACATTTATTCCCAGCGGTATAGTCAAGAGCTACTTTAAGATAACAATTATTGATATCTTTAAATCTATTTCTGACACAAACAGAAAATGTCAGCATGGAACAATTAAAAAAGAACTTTCTCCTTTCCACTATTAAAGGTAAAAATCTGGTTCCAAAATCGGCGCATGAAATGGAAACGAAGCAAAAAGGCGCAGCAGGAGGCGAAAGCCAAGAACGACCCGGACAAAAAGTCAAATAAGGAACACAAAGCAGATCACGGCGGCGACAACACCTCGGAGGGCGCCACTGTCGCCCACGTGACGAACAATCGAAATCGCAACAGCTCGTCCGGTAACAACAACAACAACAGCATCAACACGGAAGACAAGAGTGATCAGCAGCACCAGGTCATAGTACAAAAGCAGGACAATGGCGGCAATGACTATCGATCCAACATGGCGGCCGCGGCCAATGACAGCAACTCGCGAACCAGTAACCATTCGACTTCCTCGGACAAGAAGGACCTGCACCATCACCACCATCACCTCTTCCATCACCACCAGCAGCCAGCATCCCTTACACCCCTGGACACTAAACACTTAAAAAAGATAGATCTCTCTCACAATGGACAGTATAAAACGGCCCTTAGTCAAGTGACCAAAATGGCCGACTGCGAAGGCTTGTACCGGCCCTACGTTGTATGAAAGAGGGAATATCGTCTTAAAGAATTTCACGATCGTTTATCTTACACGAATGATCCATTACAATTTTTTGAGGGAATTTATCTTACACATGCCCTCATGCTTCCTAATTTGAATGTACAGTATATTCAGTAAATACAGTGTGTATAAATACTATTGATATTATTATCCGTTTTACTTCTAAGTTGGGTTTTAATTTAGAAGACCCCGTTATCTGCTACGTGGTAATACTGTAACAAACTGCAAAGAGCATAATTTATTTTAAGCATTTTCATCAAGTCTTTCTCTTCGATGTCGTTCTCTTTTTTCTCCATTTTTCAAGAAGCGATGCTAACGTTCTTCAATAAAATTGTCCTTTACAGCATAATTTCTGAACATTCCTGTATATTTGAGGTCGATAGCATTGGAGAGTATATTTTCAAGTATTTTATGAAAACAGACTGAACGAAAAAATGCTATTTCTTATTAACAACACAGTCGCTTGAGCACTCGAGTTTACATTGTCAAAGGTATTAATTCTAGTATCTTTTGCGTTGTACAAATAGTAATTATCAGATCAATTTTTCTGTAATTTATACCTAAGTTAAGAGAAAAAGGTGTGGACATCAAAATTCATTCTATTGAATTTGACTAGTTTATTAAAGCGTTTCTTGAATTATATTTTTAGTTTTCGTGTGTAACCTATTTCGATAAACGCTAACCAAATATCCCTAAAAAAATGACGCCATCCAAATAATTCATATTTATGATAAATTTTATTAAAATAGGACAGTGCCTAATGTGACAGTTCCTGTAATATTTGAGTTGAAACATAGCAAATATTCTAAAGACTATTTCATCTACTCGAGAACACAATTTAATTAAAAATTATACCTGAATGTTGTCATCTTTCAAGCGCAAAAAACCAAAACACTTTTGTGTTAGGTTCATGCAATTATTTGCTTTTATTTATCACGTAATTCTTTTTTTGTTTTATAGAATTACTTTGGATAAATAAATAGCATTGGTCTAGATTTGCGTAGCATCTAAAATTTTATTCTTTTCCAATGAAAAAAATAAGTATTTCAGAAGCACGTTATTATTTT
The DNA here is from genome assembly GCA_034698785.1 of Mycogona germanica. Taxonomy (NCBI): domain Eukaryota; kingdom Metazoa; phylum Arthropoda; class Diplopoda; order Chordeumatida; family Chordeumatidae; genus Mycogona; species Mycogona germanica. The sequence continues at coordinate 19,537 of JAQGBY010001171.1, forward strand.
TTTAAACAAGCTCACATTTTCTATGTTTTACAACATTGTGTTATTTTATTTCTAACTTTTGTTTATGTTTACCTTTTTTTTTGAGGATCGAATCTCGACACTAAAACATAATCAATTAAAAGTAAATGCGAGTACATTTACAAAAATTGAACAAATGGAAGATTTGACATTTTAACCTTCGGTTAACTTATGAAACCCTTTAACAGTTGTTCATGTGTCACTTTTGTCGTCTGAAAAATCACAATAGACAACTAATCAAATCCACTTGATAAAATGTGTTTTGGTTACACAAAAATATTTCATTAGTAAATGGACTAGTTAAGTAAATTTATACACAATTCACATATTACAAGTGAATTATTAAATTTTTTAAAATTCCTTTGTGCACCCTGTCACTATTTTCTATTATGATGTCCGTTGGGTGAACCAATTCGAGTTTAAACCCGCATTTCTTTGGTCAACTGACAGACGCTCTGTTAACTGGAACTGGAACATTAAAAAAATAAAAAACTGTTTAGAATTCGGAATAAATTTAGGTCAAGTAGTGCGCAACCTTGCCCCATTTCGAATTAACAGCTTTATCCACAATAAACTATTATCTACTGTACAATTTTCCCAAATATCAGTAGTATATATTGAAAATCTAAAACTTTTTATCAATTTAAGTATACAGGCAATAATAGCATGTAAGCCCCGCTGTGTATCTGATAGTATCATTTAAGCTGTTTAAGGCCAACGTTTCTGTGTTTTGAAATATCTGATATAGACAAGGTTCTCGGTGTTTATTATTTCGAAATGTATCTCGAGCTCACGACTTATAGCATTTTTCCGTTTGAACCTGTGCCCTGTTTTATGACTTTTTTCACTCCATCTGGATAGGCTTTTTATGCTGCAATTCTCATGCACCACACGTAAAAGTATTTCAATAGGAAATACCTATATTTACTTGCCATTTTACTATTGCAATTTCATTGCAATTATCGATTGAATATTATGATTGGAATATAGTTTTGTCTATCATTAATAGAAAACATTTTATCACGCATATACGAGATTTTTTGAATCTCACTGCCTCGAAAATGAAATTTTTTGCCTCAAAACTTCCCTTGATCAAAGGGATATATTTGAAGGATATAATACAACGTAGTTATTTTAGGATCTTTGCTACAATCCTTTGATATTTGTTTTTTTTTTTTTTTGGTTTGCTGGCGATAATTCAAATCGATTTGGGAACTATAACATAAGTTGATTTACTTGTGTTAGTAGTGGCCTCATTAATATTTATTTTTGCATTTATTTTCAATGCACTTTTGAGGCATTGTTCATTTTAATCGGGGAAAAAATTAATTGTAATATTAAATTATGTCGTATTTACAATTTCAATTGAATTATGTCATTTAAATTGTAATGTTTTACCTACCAAACGCTTTATGTTTGAATTTTTTCCCCAGGTATTTAAAATACGAATTTGTGTATTTTTTAATTGTATATTTAAAACAATGGTGCCATATGTTTTAACGAACCACTTTGCTAATCTTGAAACAGCTGATTCTAAAATTACATCACAATTACATTGATTTTTTTTAACCTACTGGTTAAGTGTATATTTGTTTAGGTGCATGCACCCTTATTTATTTTATGTATAATTTAATGAATGAATTTTGCAAGCATATATTGTAAATGTAATGACGCAAAATTTCGTATATGGCGTAGTTTAATTGTGATTGCCTGATTATTTGCACTTAAAGAAGCTATCCTTCATTTTGCTAGTCAAATGTAAATTTATGGTTGTCACTGCGTTGATTGTTGTTTTTGTTGGTTAATTGCACAGTCTTATTTTTATGGACCTGTATATAAACATGTAATTTCATTAAATTTGATTCTGTAATTGGAAAGGCAAAAGCATGATTCATCTAATATGTATATAGTGAGAATAAATTTCGATATGTGTAATCATGGTTTACTCTTATTTAGAATTGTGACGAGGTTTTCAATTATTGATCGTCTTATTCAATTAATAATTGACAGATTAAAAGAAATTGTGTCAATAATCGTTTTGTCATGACAACCTTGCTAACGCTACATAGTTCTTGATTTTGCTGTATTTACCACGACCTGGAACTATTTATTTTTTATTTTTAAGTATGTGTTAACTTTGAATTGTCAAACTATTTTTAGTCAAATCATCAATTATTTAAATATTAATAGTATTTTCAAGTTATTTTTTTAACTACTTACGCTGTGCTTTTTTTTTTTTACAAAATAGCGACCGCATTAAATTTACTGGGTGATACTGGATATAATCAATTTGAAATTAAAATAACCAATGGAAATGAAATCGAATTGTATTTTTCGAATAAGTGATTTAAATGTAGTGGCAAATGAAATTAGATAGTTGTGGCTACTATCATTGTAGACGGGATCCAACTTCCCGAAAGCAATGACCGATACTTTCGTTTGCGCCCTTTTTTTTATACTTCGTCCATTTATTTTTTGGTTTATGTCTGCATTATACGTTTGGAGCCTACTTAACTCTAATAACAGTAATGGACGGACAATGCAAGAGGTTAGAAAGCCAAATGCGACGTTTGCAGTGCTTCTCCGCATTTAATGTCGCATATCTTCTGACATACACACTGTATATACGAAATTGTATTCGGTGCTCTTGGGCACTCTCGTTTTAGCGAAATTAAGATTTCTCTTTTGGCTCCACGCAAAGACCTAGAGATGGGCGACATATATTCGTAATCCACTCGCCTGTACGTAATGAATGGCGGCTGCCAGAATATTTATTATGGAGTTGTTTTTCGTTCGGCTGCGGTTTGGCGCCGTTCGCGTTTTGATTCTTTGAAAAAAAAATAACTCTGGAGGCTCCCCCCCATACAACCGGATCGTCAACAAAATTATTGAAGCTTATTTGCGCGTGGTTTGGGTGTACACAATTTATAAGTGACTGACCAAGAAAGTCGAGTTAGGAACGGTCGCCCATTCCGTTAAGTGATCCAGTGGTTCAACCCATTCGCGAAACTTATCGTGTCAAGTTCCCTTTACCGACTATTGACCTATTTTGGAAATGGCGACTTGCAAAATACGTTTCGGGGGCGCATGAAAAATATCTTTAGTGACTGGATTTTTGTCATTATAAAATAACACTTGAAGCGGAATAGGTTAGGCATGGCGTTCATTTTCTTGATATTCGTTTGACGATTTTAATTTACAAGTTTTCAAATTTTGAGATATTTATTCAACTAGTTTGAGCCAAGTTAATCGGGAGTCATTTGCACGAAGGTAGGCGAACAGCCCAAAATAATTGTGTATGAATAAAACAATGTAACCGCATTGATAGCTGCATTGTCTTGTCGTTAACAGCTTCGATTAGAAGTGTGAAATTAATATGCGTTACACGCTTTTATGTCCATGCTTCAGTTAGCCACACCCTCTTTGCACATGCATATTGATTCCATAATCAATAGTGTGAGTCACAGTGTTATATTGATTTCTATCTAGGATTGTGTCTTTGCACTCAATGCTAGTGATATATAGCATAAGTATAATGATCGCGATTACCCAAAATATTTCCCTTCTATTATTTTTTTTTGTAATGAAATGATCGAGGTAGTTGTTGGCAACACTTATGAATACCAATATGCCGTTCCTAACAAATTATAGTTTTAAAAAAGAATATGATATTTTAATGATTTCAGCGAATTGACCAAATATACAAAACATACGTATTCTATATTTTATATATTATAAATTATTTTGAAAGAAACTTCCAGACGAATTATGTCACAAATTATTTCGATAAATTAAATTGCTTAGTAGCTAAGTGTAATTTTGCTTTACTAATGCACCCTATACACATGTATTTGATTTTAATCCAGTTCATTAAATTAACAGATTTTTATCAACGGATATTGACTAATTTTAAAGAAACTGTTTTGGATTTTGGCAACCTGTACCTCTAGTTTAAGTACAATTTTTTAGAATTATTAAATATTTATGATTTTTGGCATCTCTTTAAACAAAATATACGTGTAACAAACTGCGAAAAATATATCAAATGGGGTCAACCTATCGGTATACAGCTGAATATAAAATTTCTGATTTCCCCTAAGCTGGCGTGGCTTCGTAATAACTGTTTAGGGGTTCGGACCTTGGTCATTCGGTTTGCCAAACGTTTGCAAATATCCAAGCAGGGTCGTTACTATGACTTGCTGTTGGCGAGCGTGCCTGACGTCGTTGATCTGAAGTTAAGCAGTTTGCTAAGCTAAAAGCTTTGGCCCATTACGGTGCAAGAACTTTATCTTATTTTCAGAATTCGCCGCTCCGTATATAGGCTATAAAAGGACGATGCGACGATTTCAGAGAGCAACGCACAACATTGCGTCTATTCTGCAGTAAAACAGTAGAAAATAAGGAAATCGAGCAAGCGTTACCAAGTGTTTGTTCTTAGCAGAACCAAATAAAGATCGCGATCAGCAGATTCTTTCCACAAAACTAGCAATGGTTGCACATGGTGCGTCAAACTTCATCTTTATATTTGCACATATGCATTGTTTTTACAAATTTGCAGTAGCAAATTATAAACTATTTTAAAATTATCGTTTATTTCTTGTTAAACTTTAATTTAATCTGTTTGACCCTTGTACCACAGAAAACCTCCTTAACCAGCTGGGCTGGACGATCATCTCATCAGTAACATATCTCGGAAATAAAATTTCAAATATGGACTAAAATTAAATTATTTGTTTATGTTGTGACAATACGTAAATCTGTAAAAAGATCGAAATATCAAAACTCATTAGTGGTCTGAGTAGGTCACCGTAGGTGTAAATTTGGAATATTTGAAAACGACATCGACATAGTTGGACATTTTTATGATTTCGTAAATGATAAAGCACTTGAACAGCGGAAAGAGAAAACTGATTCTAAAATGCCAGAAAGTGAAAAGGAGAAGTGGCCATGACGACAAATTGCGAAAGAAAAATTTATGGAATTGGAAGATGGAAAAAATAGGACGAACGATAAAAATAAAGAAGGCAGTGAGCGAAAGGATAAATTGGAGTGTTTGAAAAGTTGAAAAATGTGAATTTCTTCTACGATATAAGCGAAACCATACCCGGGCATTGTATTCGCGCCGATGCACCATCGTCATCGCGTTCGCTTTCAAGTAAACGCGCATTGATGACGATTCAAGCCAAATGTCAATCTGGGTAGAAAAAATATCATACTTCAGTTTAATTTAAATTTACAAAATAAAATTATACGCGGGAAAAAACATTCTATCGTGTTGGTCAGTGATTAAGATTAAACATTAAAGTTAACATGTTTGTAATCTGAATAAACTGTGTTCGAGTAATATTTTTGAATTTGGATATATTCTGATGTCGAGAAATACAGTTGCCTTTCCCATGCCATTGATGTTTCCAGAAAGTCACTTTCAGTTGTTGAGGCGCGCGCGCTACCTAACGGCGAACGACGAATATATATTCAGTTTCTGGTTGCTCGCTTAATGGGTCCGTGTCCCGAAGTAATCTTATTTTTCTGTTTGTAGTAGTGCAGAGCCTGCACTTTTGAAATTCAAATTTGATGGTAATGCATTAAGTTTAAATAATGCATGCTATTCGCAACCCGAGATAGTCTTGTGCCGAGTGCAATTTCGTATGACTAGCAACAATCACCCGCCATTAGGCAGGCCCATCGGAATGACAAATAGCCAATCAATGGCGCTCGTGTCATATTTACACGAGAAATCTCATCATGTTAAAAGCGCTGCGCCTACTAGCTACGACGACGACGACTACGACGACGACGATGACGGGCGCAGATCGGAAGGCAGCAGCAACAGCAGCATATCCCCGTCATGAATTTATTCATGGCCGTTTGCGTTCGCCGAATAAGGGCAAAAGCCTATAGTATAGTGCCGATAAAATTTTCCTTCACAAAGTCAATGATTTCTGCTTTTTCGCGGGTTTCCTCCCTGCTTCCGCGCCTTCCAACAAAGCATGTATCCCATTACTTGTGTGTGGTCGCCCCCTGCAGATGTATTATTACACGAAGTTTGTAGCTTGCGGTTCGGCACTCTCAATAGACAGAGTTAGTACGCCATTGAAGCACCATTTCGTGCACAGTCCATATTGTGTACTGTTTTGACAGTTTGAGTCCACTCTAATAAAAGTCAAAGTAGCAAAATATATAAAAATCTAGCAAACAGTTAGTTAATTTAACCATTGTTTCGTTGCAACCTCTCTTCTCAAACATTTATTTACGTTAATTTAACCACGTATGTCTGCTATGCAATATCATAATTTTTTTTAAATATGATATAATCTCATCATTGCTTTTTTTTGCACCACAATACATTTACCCCTCGATCACCTTGCCAACAGAGTCATTGTGGATCATAATCAGATAGAGTTAAACATTTCATTTCTCTCGATTTAGGTGATTACCTAAATTCGCCATTCACTCAACCATTAAAAAATATACTGTGCATCGTTCACTTTTATTCATATCTACAAATGCTAATGATCTATGCTAATTCAACAAAATGATCTTGCGTCAATGAAATTACAAATTATAGCTCATGGATAGTGATGAAACTGAAAATAATGATATGTTATAGAGACGAGCAGCAGCTAGAGTAAATGTGTTTCACTGAAAGAATAGCAGCTGCCAATACGAGTCCAACTGTTAATAATCGGAAATCAATGTTGACACGCGTGAGCTCCGGTTTACTGACGCAAATTGATTCAAATATCACAGGAAAATAGAATTTCGCTAGACCGAGTGGAAGTGTTTCCTCCCTCGTCCCAAAAAATAGGCCTCCGTGTAAAGCAATTGGTTGCGCCGTGGCTGTATGGTTTAGATTAGACGTGTGTACAGGCACTACTTAGTTGGCGCTCACCATCTCATCAACTTGGTTAAACTCAATCTGAGCGTGCATAATGTGTTGGCGCGCTCGAAAGCCGTTTTGCCAGGCCCCCGTTTGTTGTTATTGTAAGTTTTACAGCCTTTCAAGGCAGTGAAGCGTGTTGAAAAAGGCTGTCCCACGCGTTCACACCAGTCTGCCATCATGCAATTACCTTTTCAAATGCGCCAGCATCTATCCTCCGAAGCCCACTCACACATCGAATTGGTCGCATCCTTAAATGATCAACCAAGCCCTGAAACTATGCCAAATGAATAATCCTGAATAGTTTTGAACTATTAATAAATATAGTAGATATATATTCCTTTGGTCCAAAAATGCAGCTGCTCATTGGCTGTGTCTGAGAAAATCCATGAGGACGCCATCAATTATGGCGAAGGAACGCACCGTTGTCTAAACATAACAAATGATAAATCATGCATCTATCCTCTTAGCTTTGTTCTGAGGCATTTGGTCGTCTCAGGAACCGTTTCATCATGATGCAGTCAATGTGCGAATTACTCGATGACCATTTAACATTTTGCTTCTCAACTTTTAGTCTGAGCAGATTTGAATGAAAGTGTTGCTCACTCCATTCCTGCCAAACCAAATCTGACTCACGAATAATTATTTAATATTCTCTGGTATCGTAACTGTGCTGTCTGGAAGATTGCGCTTATAGAGGAATAACTCGCTATCCAAGCCACATGACGTGATAGCGAAATTAGAAGCATTGATTGGCTGCATAAGTTCCACGCCAAAGTGGCAAACCCTTCCCACAAGGTGTCAGGAGGACGTTTGGATAGACAAGGTCCTCCCAGCACGCATCCAAGTCATATACCCCGCGCATAATGAAGAACTAAAGTGTGTGCAAAAGGGTGCTTAATATTTCTCTACCTACCCAGTGTATACATGACCGAGGGGGGCTGTGCAGTGTGCATTAATGCCTTAGATTACAGCCGTGGCATGATAGTCATTAACTCTGTAAAGAGACATTTATTATTCTATATGGCGGATAAAGCTTTAATTAAGCTGCACCAAATCACGATCAAACCACGCTTTCGCCCAGGCTTCTTTTGACCAGCTCCACTATATGCACACCGGGCGAGACAATATATTAAACGGCGATCTATGGCGATTGTTATGACGAGGAATATCGATTTCCCTGTCGCCCGTTTTGCCATAAAACTACGGTGAGTCATTCGCTGAGATGAGCAAATCAATCAGTGCCTGTAATGTTCATTAACGCAAACCCCCACTAATACCTTTATTTATAGTGGCAAGGCTTCAGTCGATTACAGGGAATTTTGAAGGTTCGTCTAGATTTTCATTCAATATGTCACCCAATGCGCTGTTAATTCATTAAACAAAAATTGCCACATATTGCCACATAAAAAAATTCTTGATTTCATTGACGTCAGTCGACATAGTGAGTGGTTTCAATCAGGTTTCGATCACAGTTGGCTTAGAGACCAACTGGTAGTGCGAGGGTTCTCGGTTCTATTCCAGGCATGACCCATTATGCTAATATCTATCATGCTTCACAGAGAACTTCTAGTGACTTGTGAAGTGGATTATAAACTCCTGCAACGATTTGGTCGCTTCTGTTGAAAGAAAATTAAGTGAGATATATTAGTTTATGTTTGCACCGGTTGAAATAATTTATGTGAAATAAACCTAATGAACTTGCAATAATAATTATTTTAAAATACTTGCAAATTAATATACTGTATAACCTTCATAGCATTTTATTTAAAAAGATTGTGATTTCTAACACTAATATTTTTGTATAAAAGTCTTAACTTTTTTAATATACAATTCGGTGTCTACAGCCCATACTCAATGTTTGGGAGAGATGACGCGAATAAACTTTGGCGTTAAACAACCGGAGATGGTGCGTCACTTATTGGGAAATATGTTTCCCCCACGCGGGGAAAATTTATGGCCTCCAGATAGATTTTTTTGTGGATTTTGGGAAAATGTGGCGCCATCCGACCAATTTCACAAACAACTATCGACAATATTAGAAGTAAGTGGAAAATATGGGGTCGTGTATTGAGCAATTTTGCATGTACGTTTTCCGCAACTTGGCCAACTGAACCCGTATAAACCATATATACCGTATATATACATAATGACGGGTGAAAAGATATTAGGTGACAGGGAGACTGCAGCTTTGTCCCAAATAGAGAGCGATACAGGAAAAATCTAGGAAAAAGCCTATATAGCGCGTCCACCAAAGATTTTAATATCAGAGATGGCCGTTTATGTGGACACATGGGATTCGTTAGGTTGAACGAATTTTTGATAATTCAACCAACGACCATCACGTTTCCACTTGGAAGGCCCACGACGTATTTACATCACATACTCCCAGCTCCCCTAATCATGAATATGCTTCGCATGCGTTCATAAACTTGGCACCCCACAACAAAAATCAGCGAGTGTCAATAGGCTCTATCCAGGCTATTCGTGACCAAGAAGAATGTGACATTGGTCAAGAAATTTAGTAAGACATTCTTATATATATTTTCTCCTGCCAAAATAGTTGGCATAAATTTCAATATTTTTTTTAGTAGAACCTATAATTTATAAGCAGAATTTCAGGTTCATCCAATATTTGGTTTATACAGCTTCAAAATTAATGGCTGATTTACCTAATAATTCCGGCACCGCTTTGGATGCAAGCTTTGGTTGTGCTTGGAAATTTTGTGGTTTCATACTGTTTATCTGAATTTGTTGGGTCTCAGTATCGTGACTGTATTATATCAATATAAATATATGCTATATATAACCGTATATACGAGTATGTCGTGGACACAGTCGGGTTATTCTAACGCTTGCCCGTAAGCTTTTATATGCACAGTCATAGTCATACACGTCTGCAAAATAGCCAACGTTCATCTGCTGCACAAACTACCATAAATGATCCCAGACTTGCCAATTTTCGCTCGGCAAATGTTTGCATAATTGCCACATTTTATTGCTTAATTTCGGTGTTGGTCATATAGCTTGGGTCAACAGTCGAATGGCTTTGAAATCTGTACAGTCTTTCTCCCTAACAACGGCGTGACTGTATGGAACCACAATGGGCTAGTCGTTTTAGGCGCACATTTTTCTTTGAAATTTTATAATAGATATATTCTATGAAATTCTATGATGGTTAAATAAAACAGTTACTTTCCTTTGATGGCCCGTTGCCGGTCTATTAAAAGGAAAATGCTTGCATATTTTTGGATTGCCGGTACAATAAAGACTCGCGTGTATGTTGCCAGTTTTGTTCGAATTCGTTATAAGCCACACCCTTTCACTTGAAGTGTAATTCATTCATTTATATTGGCAAGCGCTGCCCCTAATGCAGGCAAATCCTAAACATGGTTAGCATGCGTGTAATGCGGGAAAGCCGATTTTATTCGACTCGATGCAACTTGCATTTCTGACGGATGAATGATGAAAGTTAAGAAACAACTGCATTCGGAATTCTAAGCATCAATTTAGCATAATAGTAGTCTCCTTTCTAGTTTAATTTTTTCGTTTTAAATATTTGTTTATTATTATTATATTATATTAGAAGAGTTATCGCCAACTCTCGTTCGTCTTTTTCGCCCGGTCTGTCCCGGGCACAACCCCCATTTTTATCAATTTAGCAGGCAAAAAAAATATACATATGGCGTTAATTGTAATAAACCGTATAAACCGAATGTTGAATTTCAGCTATTTTACAAGCTGAACTAATTTATAGAACATTGGACGTTAGGGCGACAACGTCTGTATACTCAGGTACACTGAACGTCTGTCGGAAAGGAAACAAATCATCTTTGGAGCTAGTGCATACATCTAGTCTGTAAGGCTGACGACTGCTCCTCCGGCAAATTCAAAAATGGCCTTCTAATATATCCGACGAAAGAAAGCCTGTCAGCAATTCTTTCAACGTTGCTAGCCGCTGATGAGAAGTAAAGCTGTGGACCTGCTATTCGATGCAATATCAACCTTGTTTTTGTGAGTAAAGCTCGGCTGCAAACACATTACCAAACATCGCCGCTCGCGATATTGTATCGTGACAGCTCGGAAATTGCTTCAGTCAATCTTTCGCCTACGAAACCAGCCCCCCCCCCCTTCCCCCCTACCCCCAATGCGAGCGGGCTAAACGCTGTCAGAAGAAAAAGCTGGCAACTTGCAACGTCAACCAACCCGCCCCTAGGGCAGAGCGTCGGCGAGTCTTTAGGATTCAGGGGGCCATCTTCGATCATCTAGTCGCCCTGGGCAAAAATTAAAACCTAAACTCTCCCAACTCATGGTATATGCTGGAGAAAAACATTTAATATGACCGTTTTCTGATTTACCTTAAATCGGAATCACGATTTAAATATTTTAAAATAATTAAATTACAACAAACTCCACCTTTGTATTTCACCTTCACAGATGAATTCTTGATTATTTCCTGCTTCAAATGTAAAAGGTGACTTTTACATACTGTAAATTGTCAGTCATTTAGTTCTGATAGCATGTTCTCCATAACCAATTTCTGCAGACATATGCTTTTAAATTTCTCCATATGTAAATTTCTGGATTTTTTCCACACTTAATTTACAAATTAAAAAAAATAATTAAAACTCTAAGTATATTTTAATGAAACTAGTGGACGAAAGAAAATAGTTCAAACGGTCTAATCTCGCTTGAAAATATTATTTGGTTGTTGTTTAATTCGGGCGGTTGTCCCTGTTGCTCCTCTCGAATGGGTTCGCAGTTGGGAATCGATGAAAGCAAATCAGAAATGAGGATGCAAATGTAGTGTTCGGCGATTGGTTCTCGCTACTCATGCGGAGGAATGGATTCATTTTGTGCCCGAATCGAGATGGACAAAGGATCATTTGTCTACATCGGGGAAAACCGAACATCATTCATGTTGATTTAGTGTAATGGTCTCATTTAAATATTGCAGTGACATTGTTTTGCATCCGCGGTTCAAGAGCATCATTCAATAATAGAATTTCGTAGGAAAATACGCCGAATCGGGTTTCGCCGCGGTTGCATTGTCTGCATTTTACTACCAATGTTATTAGTCGGTTACAACTTTTTTTTTCTACTAACTAGATTCTAGGAAAATGGGGATTCTAACGTCAATTTATGAGATTGGTACGAGTTTTTAATTTATGTTGGAGAAGCGTGCCCGTCTGCTTGAAATATTTCTGAAAAAAGAACCACACCTAACTTAGAATTATAATGATTTAAGGGTAGTTATACCATTTTGACAACTTTATCAATCTAAATTGAAATAAAAATGGGGGTTGTGCCCGGGACAGGCAGGACGAAAAACGACGAACAAGAGTTGGCGATAACTCTTCTAATATAATAATAGTAAACTATTATATAAAATGAGAAAATCCCACGGTTTTCTAGTTTAATTTTTTCATTTTAAATTATAGTTTACTATTATTATATTATCT